>PVLC010031106.1:0-19022 GCA_004027655.1 Graphiurus murinus
ACACAATCAAGAAATGGGAAAAGGATCTAAATAGACACTTCACAAAAGAAGAAATACAAATGGCCAATAAATGTATGAGGAAATGTTCCACATCATTAGCAATCAGAGAGATGCAAATCAAAACTACCTTGAGATTTCACCTAACTCCAATCAGAATGGCAACTATCAAGAACACAAACAACAACAAATGCTGGCGAGGATGTGGAGAAGTGGGAACCATGATAATTAAATTTGTGGTTGGTCTATATATGAAGGCTAAAGATAATTTGACTTTAAAAAAATCACATTAAATCCTTGATATTCTGTTTGTCTAATCTCTTTTCTCTTTGATGATTTTATGTTCATTATTTTGTTCGTCAGTTCTTTTTGGTAATCTGAAATACCTCATGAGTTACTCTAATACCTCTAATGTATTACTGTTAGCATTTTTAGCTGAGATTCTTTTCTAAGTAGAGTATCACATGGATATCAATATATTTTCTTCAACTTTCCTCCCTAATACCTACTCTTTCTTTATTAAAATCTAATTTTAAAATTTCCACAGCATTTGTATTTTGGAGTTACTGTACTTTTTTTTTTTTTTTTCATAAATGAGCTGCAGGATTAGAAGGAAGCATCTTTCTGTTTCCTGACTGTTTCATTTCTCTTCTGTGTTTCTTATTCCCCTGAGGTATCCTCTGCCTACATAGAAACAGAAAAAATTCAAAGGAGCCTCTTGTCTGACTACAAATCAAAGAGTATCTGGATGGTGGCTTATATGGCCATTGTTCTGATACAAAAGATAGAGTAGCAATGCGGAGAATAACAGAAAAAAGGCAGTAAAAGAGGGTGCTGGAATGAAGTAAAAAAAGAGAGAGAGTTGAATCAAAGAATGAATTATAAGGAGTATCTGATGAGAAGAACAGAAATCAGAATGAAAGAGACTCAGAATATAAGCTCTCCAGGAACCAGTCCCCTTAGGATAACCCATTATCTATTATCTATGCCATTTAAAAGTGTCCCTGAAGAGACACTGTGGGAGTTAGACAACTTGAGTATGGATGGAGATATGAAAAGAAATCTTGTCTCTTAGACAAGGTGATCATGTCAACCCATGTGACAATCTTCCCATTAGCCAGAGCAACTATGGAAAGACACCAATGCCACACAGCATTGTTGGAAAGATAGTCATTGCCTGCTTCCTTTCCAATGTTTTCAAATTTTATCGAGTCTAACTTCATCTATTCATTCTATAAATGTTGTCAAGCCATGGAAACAAAAACACTTTTCCATTAGCTTTTCTTTGAAACCCCCAATATTAGAGAATCTCACATATAGGATAACACTCCAGTCTTCTAAATTGTGGCTACGCTTATTTTCCAATATTTCTCAAAATAAATTAATTGATTTTAGTTTACTGCTTTCCTTCTAAAACCTATTACCTCCGATTTATTTTTTCCACATAACATTAATTTATTAAAGTACATACTTTCCTTTCTCTAAATTCTGAGCTATTGTAAAAGCCTCAGTTTACATGGGATCCTGCATTTAAATATAATTGCCTTTAATTTATACCTTAATAATGTACTGTGTTTTGTTCAATATTTTATATAGGTATATGTCTACACTTAGATCCTTCCAATTACAATTCTTTCTAAAATTTCTAATATAAGTTTATCAAAGCTAGGCATGGTACTTGGGAGAATGAGACAGAAGGGTCACAGGTTTGAGGTCAGTAGTGCCTAATAATTTAGTGAGGCCCTGTTTCCAAATAAAAAAAATAAAATACAGCTGAGGTTGTAGTTCAAAGGTAGAACATCCCCGGGTTCAATCTCAGTACCACAAAAATAAATAAATAAATTTACCAACATTTTATCTATTTCATCAGTAAAAAAATCCATGTGTCAAGTATTATTCCGTGTACTAGAAACATGGGGAACAAAAAAGTCTCAATCATCAAAACCCTCCTTCAATCTTACTAGAGTCAGGCTCCTGAAAGTTGCTAGAGAAATTCACAAAGCATTACATTTTCTATTTACTTGTCTTATCTTTCTCATATCAAAATATACAAATCATACTTCATTCTTTAAACACATCTAATGTAACACATTCCCATAAAATTTGTTGTGAAACCCCTTTACTGCATGCAGTGACACTCAACTCTAGAGCCATGTAATATTTTCTCTTAGTAAACTCTGCAAGCTAGGTGTGATGGCAGATGCCTATAATTTCAGTACTTGGGAGGCTGAGACAGGAGGATTGCAAATTTGGTTTGAGACCAGCCTCAACAATTTGGCAAGATCCTGTTTTTAAATAAATAAATAAATAAATAAATAAATAAATAAATAAATGCTGAGAGTGTGGTTCAGTGAGTTCAATCCCCAGTATGTACCTATGTATGTATCATATGTATGTATAAATGAATGAATAGATAGATAGATAAATAAATAAATAAATAAATAAATAAATAAATAAATAAATAAATATATTCTGCTATAAAATAGCTTAGTTCCTTCCCCAGGTTAATTATTTCAAAATCAGTGCTGATGCTGTCCTAATCTTTATATTTCCTTGGTACTCACATTCATGTCTTATAGAGCTTAGGTAACCCAAAATATATTTCACCATAAGTTGAACTACTATACTGTTGTATAAAATGGTATATAGACAGGCTCCAACTTAAATAGTTTAACATGATTTTCATTATAGGACATTATAAGAGCATACATATTCAGTAGAAACAGTAGGAAAAATTCTGACCTCTTCCTGGGTTAGTAATATACTAACGTATATTACTATAGCATAATTGATGCTCTCCTATTATTTTGGGCAGCCCCAGCATTACCAACATTTCTTGGATATTCTGTTTTGTGTTTTTGCATCCCATCATTTCCATGAAACACTCTTCCTTGTCTCCTCTATTAGATGATTTTTCCTAACTGTAGGTAAGTTCTGAAAATGTTTTAAGGTAGGCTTTGCTCAGCTATTCAGTAGATGAGATGTATTAAATGCATTTTCTACTTACTATAATTTCAATTTATAACAACTTTATTGAGATGCAAACTTATCCTAAGTCAAAGAGTATCTGTATTTAATATTTGCAAAATATTTTTGTAAGAGCTCAGCCATTAATTCTACCAACTTCTGTCTAATCAGAAATTTAAGAGGGTGATTTGCTTATTGTAGCAGCTTCAAATTAAGCAGAGTTTTTATTGTTCTCAGCATAGATTTTTTGTTGTTGTTGTTTGTTTTGTTTTTGTTTTGTGTGTGTGGTACTGGAGTGTTAACCCTAGGGGCATTATAGCTTGAGCTCCACCTCCAGCCCAATTTTTTATTCTTTATTTTGAAACAGGATCTCACTAGGTTGGGGAGGTCTCACCAAAAAACTGAGGGTGGCCACAAACCTGTGATCCTCCTGTCTCAGGCTCCCAAGTACTTGGATTACAAGTGTGTGCCACCATGCCTGGCTTCAACATAGGTAGTCTTTTTATTCCTGCCTAAGAGAATTATAAGAAGCAGTCTGCTCTCCTTTGAAGGAGGCATCTGCTTTATGGAAAATTATCTAGCAGCCCCCAAATTGAAGTTTCAAATCAACTTGGGCATAAAAAAATTAATTTCACAGACATTTTACAAATCCCTTGGAATGATATTTAAATTGTGCAAACTATTGTTTTAAATGGAGATTCCTCTTAGCTACCTTTAAGACTCAGGGTAATAGAAATCTTAATTTCATTATGCATAATTAAAAAGAAGGTTAGGAAAAGGCAGAAAATAATTTACATTAAATGATGTAGATCTGAGAAAATTTCCAGCCTGTTAATGGCTTTGAAGTGGCAGGCTCAGCAACATTTTCTAAGTTCCATTGCACACAAACTGAATCACTTCACAAAAGGCAGATGAGGAATTTGAAAACACTTCTGATTTGATGTTTTTGTTGAAATTTAATTGAAAAAGCTATAAGAGTGAAGGTAATGTGAGGAAGCAGTGCATAAAGTCATATCTTTCTCAGTTTTATCACATGGCCTCACCCCTTCCTGAAACAGCACATTGCTATAATTTCCCAATATCTCATGTGACTAGAGTACTATGGATCACATCTCTGTACATTATTAATTTGAAGTAATGAGGTTGAAAGCAAAGAGAAATGACTCTGTTAACATGACAAATTCGTCTACATTCAATGTTGCTTTTGTTAGTAGAAACACGATAGCTGTAGCCTTGTTTTCTCTCCCATTTACTTTCCAGTTAAATACTTAAGATTAATTAGAAATGGTTTAGTAAATTACATGAAGGAACAAAATGTTATATGATAAATATTCATAAAAAGTGTCAAGCTTCATTGTATTTAAACTTGAATAACCTAGTGTGTCATAAGTACCATTGAAATACCTGAAAATAGTATTTTTACCAGTATATATCAAAGATTTGTTCATATATTATGAAAGTAAATGGACAGAAATATAAACAAATTTTATACTAAGCATTACTAAAATTATCTCTGAATCAGCCATATATGTTTGTAATCCCAGTAGTTGGGAGGTTGAGACAGGAGGTTCTCAGTTTGCAGCCAGCCTCAGCAACTTAATGAGGCCCTCTACAACTTAGTGAGCCCTGTTCAAAATAAAGTAGGGCTGGTGGTGTAACTGAGAGGTAGAATGTCCCTGGATTCCATCCCCAGTATCACACACACATGAAATTATCTCTGAGTTACAGTATCACAAGTACAGCAAAACACATTCATTGCATTGATTATAAGTAATACAATTTTGTGATTATTTTATAATTTGTGTTCAAATGTAAAGAAGTTAACCAGTCTGAATTAACTATATCAGATTATTTATATATATATATAATTTTATATATTATGGTCTGCATTTCTGATATTGTCTTATATGACAATCACTCCTGATTCTGTAGAACTCAAAGTCAAGTAGGAAAAGGAACCAATGAATACCTAAAGCACAGTCTAATATAATATTGGTTGCATATACAATGTTCTTTAAGAAAAAAGGGAGAAATGGTGTCTAGCATCAATGTTTAGAGATATAAAAGGTACTTTCAGAGGTTTGGATAGGTAGATTGAAACTGGGGAAAATTAAACTTAAGAGGTCACAATTTGCCGGGCGTGGTGGTGCACGCTTGTAATCCCAGCATTCGGGAGGCTGAGACCAGAGGATCGGGGTTCGCAGCCAGCCTCAGCTACCTAGTGAGGCACTCCGCAACTTAGTGAGACTCGGTTTCAAAATAAAGAATAAAAAATAGGGCTGGGGGGGTGTAGCTCCGAGGTAGAATGCCATTGAGTTCAATCCCCAGTACCACCAAAAAAAAAAAAAAAAAAAAAAAAAAGAGGTCACAATTTTTAGCATCATTCCACACATCTTTCAAAATAAAGAGGTGTTTTACTTCTCATTATTAATGGAGTCTTTCCTAAAACTGCGTTTTCCTTTGGTTTTAAAATCTGTAATTATATACTAAAAATTTCATTATAATTTCAGTTGTCAGAAAAATCTAGTAGGGAATTTATTTACTTTTTATTTTAGATATTAGAAACACAACTTTGGGCACATTATCACTTAGTGATGATCAAGAGTTTTGAAAAATGCATTGTGACACAATTTCATCTTTGTGTGAACTTGGTGGAGTGTACTTTCACAAGCTGACTATGATGGCATTAGGCAGTACAATCTATAGAAATTCCATAACATATTTGAGCCATTCTTAAGCAGCACCTTATAGGGAAAGCTCACAAAAAAGGGACAGGGGCCCTTTAAATCTAGGCAAGAGCTCTCACCTATGGCGCCAAATTCTGGCCTGTGGGCCAAATTCAACTTTTCTGTGCCCATGAAAAGCGTGCATGGGCTACCCGTTTTGATTTAAATGCGGTGATCTGTGTCCTAATTGGCTGGGGACCCCAAGTTCCTCCCTCTTGTCCCTATCTATAAATGGTCTTTCCACTTCTTCAATAAATGAGATTGTACCATGAGTCTGTCTCCCGCCTGGTGGCCTGGTGTTGTTGGTATTCGTTGGGTCTACCTTCCTCTTGCCCAGGGGATCCAGCAGAGACCCCCTAGTTCAGCTGGGGAAAAGGAGCTTTCCGAGGACCCTCGAGGTTGGCCCTGAAGTGGGGCCCTTCACACATGACTGTGTCCATATTGTGTTATTAAGTTGAAAAGTGTTCACCAATAGCCAGACTTTCATCTTACAAGTAACAATTTCTGAGTATTATGCAGGTTTCCATATAAATAAGAATATTTTACACATTAATTGATAAGGCCATAAAGCAATAGGTGTCTTTCATCACTAGCCCTCTGATAGTCCTAACACTTCCTGCATATTTAAGAAAAGGAGAGAATCATGAAAAAGCAAAGTGTTCTTCCAAAAGAAAGCTTTTTGAAACTAGAAAAACAAAATAAACAGATCCAATTAATTAAGCATTCAACCTAACTTCTAGTCAATAGAAATAAGCATCTGAGGCCAGTAAATATTTTAGAAATAGCTACAAGAAAACAAAAACAAAAAAGAAAAGATAGATGATAAAATAAGTAAAAGGGCAAAACTTCATAAAAATCCATTTCTCATAGCATTAATTTTATAAGAACCAATTACACAATATCATAACCTAGAAAATAAGGGTCTTCATATCATATTGAAAACTCTCAGTCAAATGGCTATTTTTTAACTTGATTTTGTCCTCTTCCTCATTATTCAAATATAAATATTATATTCTCAGCTATCTTAATGAACTCAATCTTTTAAAGTCTTATTATTTTAAGTCAGTGGGTGTTCTTAATACTTTACTTCCATAGCATTCGCAATGCATTAAAATTCTTAAAAAATATAAGGTGAAATTTCAGTAACCAGGGATTTTTAAAAAATCATTGGATGTTACAAATCAAACATTATAATCATACTTTGACTTTGGATTCTCACTAAGGTTTATGACTTGCTTTTTAAATTCATACTATTCTTTCTATTTCTATGCTAGCTTCTTCAAACTCTAAAGACAGTATTCCTTATCACATTAAACAGAAGAGAAAATTGAGGCTAAAAGAAGTTAATTAGCTCCCTGAGGGTCACAGTGACATTAAGCATTAGAACAAAGTCAAAACTAGATCTTTGACTCCAAGCTTAACATTATCTATTTCCTAATAAACCCAAGAAAATAAAGAACATGCTGTTTCAAGTAAATCTAATATATATTATGATGTAAATATCTGATTTTATAACAATATTAATTGTAAGGATATCAATTAAATTGAATCCTCTTAGGCAAGGCAAATATATATTTGTGAATAAAATTCTTAATTGCAAAGTTAAATTAGCACAGTATGGAGATCAGTATGGCGGTTCTTCAAAAGACTAGGAATGAATCTGAATCATCATATGACCCAGCTATACCACTCCTCAATATCTTTCAAAAAAATTGAAGTCAAAATACTATAGTGATACATGCATATCCATGTTTATAATGGTATGATTCACAATAGCCAAATTAAGGTACTAATCATCAATAGAGAATTGGATTAAAAACTAGTACATACACAGAATGGAATTTTATTCAAACATAAAGAATAAAATTATGTCACTTGTAGAAGAAAGGGTGAAACTAAAGGATATTATATTCAGTGAGATCAGTCACTTACAAAAAGCCAAGGGTTCTGTATATTATTTCATATGTGGAAACTAGAGAGGAAATAGAAAACAAAAAAGGCTTCAGATAAAGAAAAAAGACTAGTAGAAGAGTGGAAAGTATTTGGGTAGAGGGTGGTGGAGAGGTGGGAAAAGGAGGATTTAGAAAGGAAACAGTTCAAATATTACATCCAGATATGAAGTATCACCTCCAATTTCACTAACATGTACAGGGAGGGAGGTGGAAGGAATGGAATGGGATGTGGAAGCAAATATTCTCAGGGCTGTGTGTGCGTATGTCTGTATCACTTTGAACCTCGCTATGATGTAAAAATACAATGCAGCAATAAAAGTATAAAAATGGAAATTAAAAAAATGGAACCATAGGATTTGCATTGGTCAGTAAAATTGTCACTTCTTAGTCCATTTACAGTTTGTGGATATTTTTCAATGATGTGTTTTCTTTCTTCTATGAGATACACATTGTTCCAAATAGGGACTGTTCCTTCAGACCATACAAAGATTAAAAGGAAAGCAGAACACGCCACATCTGCCCCAGAAGAGCCATGAAATTAGTACAAGACATAAATGTTCCTTGCTCTATGCCACACTGCCACTTTGTGGCTTTTTTAGGGAGAAAATGGGACATAAGAGGGACTCCAGGTGAAGGAGAATTCTTAGGTGAACAAAAAATTTGACTTAATGGAAGGTAATGGGAGGAGGGGGGACACCCTAATGAGCATGATGTACTTACAAGATCACATCTAAGTCAATCACTAAACTGACCTGGAGATAGGGGGAGGGTGGGTGGGAATTGGGGAAGGATTAATGAGAAATATGTGCATGGATGTCTTTACCTGTACTAGCTTGTACCCAACAAAAATGTGTGATTAACCCTGTTGTACCCAAGAAATGTATAAAAATCCATGCTAAAAAATAAATTAATTAATTAAAAAAAAGAAAAAAAAAGGAAATGCCTAAGTTGAGATATTCTTCATATTAAGATATGAGGAAAGTGTTCTGAAAAAAACAAAAGCAGAACTTGAAAACAACTTTGCCTCCATTTTTAAGAAGATGCCATTGTTTCATTTAAAATATTATCTAGAAACTATGGGATATGTACACAATGGAATTATACTCAGTCATAAAGAAGAACAAAATCATGTCATTTTCAGGGAGCTGTATGGAATTGGAAAACATTATGCTAAGTGAGATTAGTCAGTCACAAAAAGTAAAAAATCATATGCTCTCCCTAATATGCAGAAGCTAGGGAGAAAGTGGGACATAAGAGGGACTCTAGATGAAGAAGGAGAAATTTTATATGATCAAAGAAGGTGACTTAACTGAAGGTGATGGGGGGGACACCCTAATGCATATGATGTACTTTCACAAACATATCAAAGTCAATCACTAAACTGAACTTGAGAAGGAGGGAGGGGAGGGAATAGGGAGGGAATTGAAGAAGGGTTACATGAGAAGTGTGTGCATGTATGCCTTTACCAGCTTGTACCTAACAAAGATGTATGATTACAATTCACCAATTAAAAAATATATACTATGTGAAAAAAATTAAAAAATAAAATTAAATATTGTCTATGAGTTAATTCTAAGGGAAGAGCTACCCTCCCAATAGAGAAAACTGTAGGATAAAATGGAAAATTTGTTCTTAGGTGGAAAACAATACATGTATATATGATGAAAAATGGAACATATATTTATATTTTTTCATATATATATTCTTTTTCTACACATTATGTTCTTATACACATATATATTTTACATATATTCATATATATATTGATATACATATATTATATATATAGTTTTTTTTGTGTGTGGAACTGGGGCTTGAAATAGGGCACCCTAGGTTGCTGAGAGCCTCACTAAATTGCTGAGGCTGGTCTCAAACCTGCTATCTTCCTGTCTCAGCCTCTCAAGTACTAGAATTAGAGATATATGCCACCATACCTGGCTTCTTATATATATTCTTATATGTATAATCTTATAGAAAAGAGTGTGTGTGTGTGTATGTATGTATGTATGTATGTATGTTCTTTTTTCCACCTTCTATGTGTATTTTTTCTACCTAAGTATATATATGTTATCCATCATGGCATGTATAACATCTGGATATGAAACAAAGTGAACAACATTTGGAGAGTCCCACATGACCTAAGGTAGAATCATTCAAGGTGCTATCTTCAAACTGACAGGATCAACATCAACTCTTAGCTTGTGAGAAATGCAAGTTCTCAGCCCTGTCTATAATCCACTGCATTGGAATCTCTACGGAAATGTGAGGAATCCATGTTTCAAGCTTTCCAAGTATTTCTTATGCAGTACAAAGTTTAAGAAGCCTTGATCTAAAGCATCTAAGTCTCAAAGTATTCAACTAAATAAAATATGCACCAAGCACACTCTAGAAATCACCATTTTATTCTTCATCATATAAGAGTAAGTTAATAACTTTTTATATTTATTGATTTATATTATTACATTATCATTTTGATGTAGATGCCTCTAAACCTAGAGATGGCATTTTTTTTTACTTTGTGACATTTTTATTATTTCAGTTTTGTCGCTACTTTAGTTTTTATTCAGCTCAGTAAAGGAATATTTCCTTTGTGTATAAGGTAAAAAAAAATAAGGCTTTGGGTTGTAAATAGAAAGTTCTTTTTCTCACATATTATTTTTCATCATTATGACTTTTGTTGTGTTATTTAATAATTGAGTAATTTTTAACCCTGACTGCATAGTATGTCATGCTGCTCTAATTGCATAAGACCTTCCTTTCCTTTAGTCATTCATTTCCCCTTTCTTGGTGATAACCATTTTTCAGAGCGAGTACAATGATCAGAATGAATTTTCAAAAGATACTCTCAGTCTTATGGTCACAAAGTCTTACATTTTTATGCTGTTTATACCTTCAGTGGTCCCAAGCTGTTGTTCTGATTGTGTGTTGCAAGATCTATTCTACATAGCACACAAGTCCTGGCTCTCAGACAGGACAATGCCACAGACATTGAGGGGCTGGCTTCTTAGTAAATGTCACTCTCCTGAACACAGCAAGGCAAGGACACTTAAGTCACACAGACTGTCTTTACACAACATGAAATCTTAGATATTTGTTCTTCATAAATAGAGAAAAATGACAGTAGCTGGAACTATAATTTTTTTTCAGCATATAAAGAGGAAATACAGTTATTTCATAATTATTGGAGTTTTGTTGATGATGAAATTAATATATAGTTAACATTCTTTTTATGTAATAACCTTATGGAGAAAAGTAAAAGGTTGGGAAAAAAAGATAAACATAGTGTCTTTTATTCATGTGTTTTTCATTCATTCAACAACATACTTTTATTGTCAGCTATGTGGAAAACACTACAAGCTATGTGGCCAAAGAAATGAGATAACATCTTGACTGATTTTTTAACAAGTAATGGTGTCTGTAACAGTTTAGCAGTCTATAAAAATAATGTTTTCATAATTTGAAAATATGCTTGAATATTTAAAATATTTGCAAATAAAAAGTTACTTAAAAGAATACTGAATACTAATAATGCTAACATTTTTGTATCTTAAATAAATAATAATACAAATTGTAAAACACTTTCCATTTAGAAGATATATTGACATGCTCACATCCTTGGTGATTTTGCAAAATGAAGGTAAGATTATTTTGCTTTGCAAAACTATGTGTGCTTGTGTGTGTGTGTGTGTGTGTGTGTGTGTGTGTGTGTGTGTGTGTGAAACTGGCCATTGAATCAAGGAGAATTCTACTTATGAGCTACATCCCCAACTCTTTTCATTTTGAAACAGGTCTTGCTAGGTTGCTGAGAGTCTCACTAAGTTGCTGAGGCTGCTCTTGAACCTGTAATCTTTCTATCTCAGCTTCCCAAATACTGGGATTAGAGGCATATGCTACCATATCCAGCTTGAAAAACTTATTTAAAAAAAAAACTGTCTACTCTAACTTGGAGTTCAATCTTTTAATTATCTTTTGAATACATAATCAGTTTCCAATATGGTTTTGGATACTGTGATTTATCTGCAGTTTTTGGTAAAAATATTTGGGTAGACTTTATACAATTTGGCATAATTGAAGGGAATCTATAGACATCCAAGAATACTCATCAAAACTATTATCAAAAGCATGGGATAAATAGTTTAACATATATACAGTCAATGTGAAATTAAAATTGTTAGACATCAGTATCAAATGTCCTGGATTTGATTCTCAACACAGACACCTATAAGATATGATACTTTCACCAAATTTATTAATTATTATGAATTTGAGTTACCTTAACTACAAAATGAGAATAATGGATGTACTTAGATTTTTTTAATATGATAGCAAAGTACCTCACCTAACAAATTTCTAATACATTTCAGTATTAGTACTCCTTTTGGTCAATTTATGTAAAACTGAATTAAAACAAAGCAAAAACACTCTTCTAGGATTTGCTTTTCTTTATATTTCTCCTAAAGATTGTACTGTTATATTCTCTACATTTAGTCTTCTTGCTTCCTTATTTATTATTTCTTTAAAATCCCTTATTATTTATTCTTTAAAATACTGCTAAAGGCAATGGTTAGGAGTCCTCACACAGGAAGTTTGAAACTCTTACAGAATGCAAAATAAATCAGTTTCCCCCAAAATTTCATGGTCTACTTTCATGATTGAGGGTGGAATTACTTCTCTGGCAATCATTAATATTTGCATTATTGCCAACAGTTAATGTATTAATTATCAGCAATGTTTCTACTTGACAGCATGAAATATTTTACTCAATAATTTTGTTGTGTAATTATCTGGCTAAGAAAGGCTATATCATAGAACTGCATGCCAAGTCACTATTCCTACTCGTGGCAAAATGTCATATATTTATGGTGATCTTAGTTTGGTGATCTTAGTTTGCTTGAAATCATCTAGATTTCTACTTTATTGATACAATCTCAATTTGCCATATTATTTAGATAATAAATGTATGTTAATATACATTTAATAACGTAATAATTATAATGACACATTAAATGGTAGAAAAAAAAACAGTTTAGGAACTGTCTTCCTTAATGTTCAATTGAGTTACTGAGGCAAGTAATATTAAATAGTAATGTTACTATTAAAAAGCAAAGAAATATATATATATGTATACTCTTTTTTGTGTGTGTTTGGTACTGGGATTGAACCCAGGGACTCTACCTCTGAGTTACACCTCCAGCACTACTTAATTTTTATTTTGAAACAGAATCTCACTAGGTTGCAAAAGATAGTCTCAAACCTGCAATCCTCCTGTCTGAGCCTCTCAAGGATTGGGTATTGATCTTCCTTTGGGTTGTGCTTGTGCTTTTAGAGTCTTGTTGAGAAAGTTTTTACCTGTGCCTATGTGTTGAAGTGTTGGTCCTATGCCCTCTTCAAGTAGCTGCAAGGTCTCTGGCCTGACATCCAGGTCTTTGATCCATCTTGAGTTGACTCTTGTGCAGGGTGAGAAAGTGGGATTTATTTCCATTTTCCTGCATATGGTCAACCAGTTTTGCCAATACCATTTGTTGAAGAGGCTATCTTTTTTCCAGTATATGTTTTTGGCTCCTTTGTCAAAAATCAATTGACTGTAAGCATGTGGGTTTGTTTCTGAATCTTCTATTCTGCTCCATTGGTCTATGTGTCTGTTTTTGTGCCAATACCATGCTCTTTTTATTACTGTGGCTTTGAAGTATAGTTTAAAGTCAGTTATTGTGATGCCTCCTGCGTGGTTCTTGTTGTTAAGAACTACTTTGGCTATTCTGGGCTTTTTGTTGTTCTAAATGAATTTAAGGACTGATTTTTCTATGTCTGTGAGGAGTGACCATGGTAATTTAATGGATATTGCATTAAATCTGTAAATCACTTTTGGGAGGATGGCAAGTTTGATTATATTTATTCTGCCTATCCAAGAGAATGGATGATCTTTCAATCTTCTAAGGTAATAAGAACCTCAACAGAGAGCCCACAGAGTGGGAGAAAATCTTTGCCAGCTACTCTTCTGATAGAGGACTAATATCTAGAATATACAGAGAACTCAAGAAACTCACAGCTAAGAAAACAAATAACCCAATCAAAAAATGGGCAATTGATCTAAATAGACACTTTGCAAAAGAATAAATACAAATGACCAATAAATGTATGAGGAAATGTTCAACATCATTAGCAATCAGAGAGATGCAAATCAAAACTACCTTGAAATTTCACCTAACTCCAATCAGAATGGGAACCATCAAGAACACAAACAACAACAAATGCTGGCGAGGGTGTAATGAAGTGGGGACCCTAATACATTGTTGGTGGAACTGTAAATTAGTGCAACCACTTTGGAAAACAGTATGGAGGATCCTCAGATGTATGGGAATGAACCTACCATATGATCCAACAATACTACTTCTGGGTATCTGCCCAAAAGAATGGAAACCAAATTATCAGACCAATGCATGCATATCTAGGTTTATAGCTGCACAATTCGCAATTGCCAAACTGTGGAACCAGCCAAGATGTCCATCATCAGATGAACAGATTACAAAACTATGGGATATGTACACAATGGAATTTTACTCAGCCATAAAGAAGAACAAAATCATGTTATTTGTCGGGAAATAGATGCAACTGGAAAACATTATGTTAAGTGAGATTAGTCAGTCACAAAAAGTAAAAAATCATATGCTCTCCCTAATATTCAGAAGCTAGGGAGAAAATAGGGCATGAGAGGGACTCCAGGTGAAGAAGGAGAAACCTTAGGTGAGCAAAGAAGTTGACTTAACCAAAGGTGATGAGAGGAGGAGGGACACCCTAATGCACATGATGTACTTTCACAAACATATCAAAGTCAATCACTAAACTGAACCTGAGAAGGGAGGGAGAGGGAGTGGGGCAAGAATTGGGAAAGGGTTAAATGAGAAATGTGTGCATGTATGCCTTTATCAGCTTGCACCTAACAAAGCTGTATGATTGCAATGCACCAATTAAAAAAATAAAATTAAAAACAAAATAAAATAAAATAAACTTCCTACATTAACCAAAAAGACTGGGTAGATGCACTCTTCTCTGTAGAAGCATCAGGACAAGTTATAGAATTAGGTTCATGAAACTTTGTTGTGAATACATTAAGATGTTTCTAATATTTCTGTATTAGAAATAGTAGCAATACATTCTTTGTTTCTATTAGTTTGCTTTAAAATCTTCATAATTTAAAAAATTTGATCTCTGTAGTTATAAAAGGTACAAAATGATGTGAAAGGAGTAAAAATTAAAGCTCTTGTATCTCTACATCCCAGGTATCATGTTTCTCTCTCTAGACCTGACTACCCTTTCAACTTCATTCATTTTCAAAGGTTTGAAACAATGGTCTGACATTAATGCAAAATAAAATCACTGGAATTTGGAGCATTCAGAAACTGTAATAATCACTGACCTAGACCTTGTCTTCTGACAGAGAAGGAGTATATGTCCTCGAAATGTTACATGATTTGTCCAAAGTCAGCTAGCGACAGAGCTCAGGCTTTTTTCTGAAATTTTATTCTTTTTTCTCTTTTACTGGAGTGTGATCATTTTGTTAGCAATAAGAGGGATTTAGGCATATAAACACATAAACAGAATACTCAGGTTCTAGTGCTCATTTGCTTTCTTATTATATTTCTGGCCTTGGGGAAATAGGTTGTTGTCTCACTCATCCTGTTTTAGAAATTTAAACCCACAGAGAGAGAAGATCAAATAGAAAAATAAATGTGAGGGTACACTGTCCTGTATTACAGAAAAAAAAAAAGAACTATAGAAGGAGGGAGGAGGAGGGAGTGGGGTGGGAATTGGGGAAGGGTTAAATGAGAGATGTATACATGTATGCCTTTACCAGCTTGTACCTAACAAAGATGTATGATTAAAATGCACCAATTAAAAATAAATAAATTTAAAAAAGAACTGTAAAAAAGGGTCACTGATCAAATAGATGATGTTACCAAAGTAATCAACAGGATTTAAGAAATATTTTGTATAAACTTCAAACAATGTATCCAATGGTAAAGTTTTTAGTGGTTGAACACAAATAATACTTATATTAGTTAATTATAACTAACTCATAAATTGCAGAAAATAGTATCACTCTCTTATTATTGCCAAAATCACAAGTGACTATGGAGTATTTACCTTAACAGAAAAAGTATAGTGTTTTTACACTGGTCTCAATTGACAAATGATGAAATTTAGCATGCAGGAGTAAATATTTAAGTTGAATATTTCTCTCTATCTATATATCTATCTATCATCATCTATCTATCTATCTATCATCTATCTATCTATCATTTAGTGGTAGTGGGATTTGAACCCAGGGGCATTATACCTCTGAGCTACATCCTTAGCCCTATTTTATTCATTTATTTGGAAACGGTCTCACTAAGTTGCTGAGCCTAGCCGCAAACCTGCAATCCACCTATCAAGTACTGGGATTCCAAGCGTGCACCACCATGCCCAGCTAAATTGAATATTTTAGATAGTATAATATATATATATATATATATTATAATATATATATATATTCCCATCTAAATTATTCTAAATATCTCTCTCTCTCTCTCTCTCTGTATATGTATATATATTGTGTATATATATATATATATATTGTGTGTGTGTAAGCAGGTACACACACATGTGTCTGTGTAGATTGAACCCAAGGGCATTCTGTCTTTGAGATACACACACACACACACACACACACACACACACAGACCATTTTTCTTTTTAAAACAGAATCTTGTTAAGTTGTTGAGGAGCTTACTAAATTGCTGAGACTGGCTTTGAACCTATCATTTTCTTGTCTCAGCCTCCCAAGTTCTGGGATTACAGATGTGTGCCACATACCCAGCTAAATTTTGACATTGTTTAAATGTAAGGGACCATGTAGGTAAGACAAAGAGATTCATCTCAAATGATATGTGAAGAGGACCTAGCATTCAAGCAGCACTCACCAAAGGGCATTATAATCCTATTGTAAGAGCTGAAAATTTATAGATTTTTTAGAGCCATATAACCTACAGGATTAAAAAAAAAAAGTCTTTCAACATGTTTTTTTATTCAAGAGCTTAGAATTGACTGTCAACCTAATTAGACACCACTATAGAAGTTCACTTGATAGATATGGTAGTACAAAGCGGCGCTCTAAAGATCTGGAAGGGGTGCAAGTCTCAATCTCATAGCATTTCATTTTCAATTCCTCTTGTATAAAGCATGCTAATGCAGCGCTGACAGAAGTAGAGCTACATCAAGATAGAACATGAGTAGGGTTCAAATAAACCCTCGTACAGAAGAAATCACTGTCTGCCTCAAAGTATTTGTGGAAGGCATTTAACTTCAACATTAACATAGCTAAGGGAGAGAATGTCTTTGCTAAGAGAAGAGAAATGCTGGAGTCACACGCATGGATATTCACAGAAACTATACTGTATATATGAAGTGCTGAATTCTGCCATGGTAAGGTGGTAGACTAGATCCCATTCACTTTGAATTACTTTAGTTTGAATGCTGCCCCTGACTTTTTTTAGTTGTTTGACAACAAAATTTTAATTACTCAGCCTCAGTTTCTTTATGTGCAGGGGCACATGGGTACAAGCACCTCACAGAGTTGAGGAGAGCTAGATAAGAAAATATCATGATGAAGATGTCCAACAACTTCAAGTAAAAAGGAAGATTCATTGCTTTTTTTCAAGAGTTCCCTGTCTCTTGATTTATCCAGATTAACTTTATGATCTTTCTGATATTTTTGTTTGTTTTATGTTATGGTACTGGGGATTGGTCCCAGGGGTGTTCTACCTCTGAGCTATTGCCTAATTTTACTTTTTATTTTAAAAAAAGGTCTCACTAATTTGCCAAGGCTGGCCTCGCAACTGTGATCCTCCTGTCTCAGCCTCCCAAATCCTGGGATTACAAGAGTGTACCACCCCATCCAGCTCTTTCTGGTCTTCAAGGAACAGGTGAAACACTAAATACGTGAGCACTGAGGGGAAATCAAAGCTACTGCTGGTTGAAGCACACTAGTTCAGCTGATTACAGATGCATGCTAGATGTAGGAAGTCAGTGGCCCAGCTAGCAAGTCCTTGCAGGAGGATGAAATAAGGATGACATTGTTTACTATAGCATCGAACAAGCTTCCTCAAGTGACACTTGCTGTTTGAAAAGAGAACTATGCTAACCTTTCTACATATTCATCCACTTACCACTAGTACCACACATTACGATAGAATATACACTTTTTTCTTTGCATTACAGGAGGGTGGCTCACAAATACAAATAGGCTGGTAAATACATGTGCAGTTTTTATAATGTCTCTGTAAAGAAAACCAGTTCTAATTTAAAGATTAGGAAAATAAGATGATTTGAAAATGTATTTTTCATTTATACCCAAATCTATTTCATTAACTCCCTTCTCCATTTCTCTCCATCTCCCTATACTAAGGCATTATTTTGCAAATCCCACCTATGTGCATCTGCTCTACATAATTTACAATCTCAAGTCCACATATTAGCCCACGTTTTATTTTGCAGTGTAAATCACACCATGCTCCTTTTTCAAGCCCTCAACTGGCTTTCCACCATAATCAGAAAAGAGCAAAGCAAACCTCCCCAAAGCATACAAACTGACTAATTTCAAAACTCTATGAGTATCAATTCGCCTAATGTCTGACCTCTTCTCCCTCCTTCTCCTATTATTTTTAAATCTATTATGAACATCACATTCTACCAAATATGACTTTCAATTCCTCTGCTTATAAGCCTTGAACTTTAACACTTTGAATAGATGCCCTTCATAGAAACCTTCCCTGACTTTACAATCTAATTTTCCAACCACCTTTCACCCCAACAAGATTCTGCTTTTCTTTTAAGTTGTTTTTATTATTCTGTGAAATTAGTGTACTTGTACAAACTCTAATTATCTGTTTCTTGTTATCATTCACTACAGTATTGTCATACTTGATCCTACTTGTTTAGCAAGGCTCAGTTAATATATCACTGAATGGATGAGTGATCAAATAGGTCTGAAGGAAAAGAATGAAGGACACATAGATTTTATATTGTTTGCCTATTATCAAGAGAAAGGCCAACATTGTAGAGAGCTATGGTTCCAACCCAAATCCCATTTTCCATCATTCTCTTTCTAATTCGCTTTTTTTTTTTTTTTTTTTTTTTTTTTTCGCGGTACTGGGGATTGAACTCAGGGGCATTCTACCTCCGAGCTATACCCCCAGCCCTATTTTTTATTCTTTATTTTGAAACCGAGTCTCACTAAGTTGCGGAGTGCCTCACTAGGTAGCTGAGGCTGGCCGCGAACCCGGATCCTCTGGTCTCAGCCTCCTGAATGCTGGGATTACAAGCGTGCGCCACCACGCCCGGC
>PVLC010031107.1:0-18952 GCA_004027655.1 Graphiurus murinus
TTTGCTGCCAGAAAACCTACGCTGCATATCCTGAGTATAAACAGTCTCTTGGAGTCGGCTTACACAGCCTCTGCCTTTCTTCACACACACCACCCCCACTGCATCCCATCACCTGGGTGAGCAACAGTCCAGCTGCTTCCCACCTGGCCTTTGATGGGGAACATCCTGTGATGCTGTTCAGGAATCTCTTCACACAGCAAAAGAGCCCCACCTTGCTCCCACTTTACAACCTCATACTGCCTTCTCGAAAACAAGCAACTGTGGAGAGTATATCGTATTCAGAACAGAGGGAGACAGTGGCAGATGTTTCTACATCTGTAGGAGAAAACAAGATTGATGAAAACCAGACCAGGGCTACATTTCCCCAGGCCCCAGTGAGTGATGCTTTGCATTAGGGGATAGGGCATAGGCCCCGGGTGGTGGATCCACAAGGATGACACCCAGTCTGACACGCATGGTGTTCCTAGGGGGACAACAAGGTTGACGTGGGAAAGCAGGACTATTCTAGGAAATCCAGGAAGTCTGACTGAAACACAGTAAGGTGTGCTACAGTGTCCTTTGCATTTTAGAAAAGGCTTTGCTTTTCCTATAGCTAAGAAAAGAACAGGACACTCATAGAGAAGTCAGAGAGATTCAAGTCCCCTGCCTAAAGATCTCAAATATGGGGAATATGCAATTGTGTGTTCTGCATAAAATGTCTCTCTGCAATTAACAGAACCACCCCTTGATAGCCTAATCAAGATAACCTAATGGCCACTTGTGCTCAGTAAAGCCGCTCCTTTGCTTTGTGCTGACAAATACAGGTCAAAAGCAGCAACACTTCACTGAACTTTGGAAGTTTCCACCAAAGTGGAATTCCTACCAGTATTCAGGAAGTGTTTAGAAAAGGTAGGAGGATCCCCAAGAGATTGCAGATAGGAAGACTGCACTCTAACATATGGCACATAAACTAATACCAGCTCAGAAATATACTAGATCAGAATTTCGGAGAGATATTTTAAGTCTGAGATATGTACTGTTTATTTGTTGGATGATTCTCCATGTCATTTCTCTAGAGGTTTCTTGCAGCAATTTCAGAAGGTGTACAAGGAATATTTCCTTGTGTTGTGATATGTTTTTGGTAGAAACAGAAATCTAAAGTTGTGGCTTTTTTTGGAACCTCTGGGGAGAAGAAACTCACAGGCAAAATATCAGATCACACGTTGCATATCTAACCATGGGGACAAATCTTTTCCCATTTTTTTCTTGAATTTCACTTTGAAAATATAATTAGTATTTATTTCCACTTTTTGCAGCATACATTTCTCAAAATATATAATTCTTACTTGCATTTTCTTTTGTTACATATTTTTATACTTTTATTGGTGCATTATAATTATCTTTCATAGTAAGGTTCAAAGTTTCACAAACCCTCCATATGTGTATACTGTGCCTGTTCCTATGATTACATGGCTATTTCCCATCTATACAAAACCAGCTAAAACACATTTCCCTTGTGGTTTTCTGGATGGATTAGAACATGTTCCTTTTGTTGTCTTGACTTTATTCCAATACTTCTTTAAAAAAACATTTTTGGGAGTGGGCATGTTTATGCATTTATTTTACCTTGTGGACATGTGGCTATGATTCCAGAGTAATAATAATGAAGACTGAGAAAAAGCAAAAAGTACAATAGTACAATGGGAGCACTCATCCTTCTCCCTCCTTGTAGAAGACCAGCCATGTTCTTGAAGATGTTAGCTACATTTACTGATTACTGTAGGTCATACACTGTTACAGGTGGGTGACATCAGGGATGCACCAGTGTTAGCTGGCACCAGCTGGCTAGTGCTAACTGTGCATATCCTTTCCGATTTCAGGCTCAGCAGTGTTACCTTGGTAGCTTAAAATGGGCCATTGTGGAAATCAGCAAATGATGTAATATATATGCTTTTTTTTTTTTTAATCCAGCAAGCTGACTTATCAGCACTCTACCTCTTGTATTCTTTTTACTCTTCCATGTCTTTCATAGGCTCATGTTTTTCTCTATGTTCTTCAAATTATAAAGTATATTTACACCTATTTTAATGTATCTGTCTACTAATTCTATCCTGCATGACAAAGGTTGGTTAATTGTGGGTAGAATATAGTCTGAAGCATGTTTTTATATAGCCCATGAGCAAGAAGAATGGCTTTACCTTAACAGGTTGTAGAAAACAAGCAAACATCATTAACCACGAGGAAAATTCAGATAACAATCATAATGAGATACTGCTTCACTCTTAGTAGGATGGCTATAATAAAGATGACAGAAAACAGTAAGTGTTGGTGAAGAGAAATTGGAATCTCCATATACTGTGGATGAGAATGGTACAGCAGCTTTGGAAAACAGCTTGACAGTTTCTCAGAAGGTTAAACTGTAGAGTTGCCATATGATCCAGCAAGTCCATTCCTACATATGTGTGCAAGGGAAATGAAACAGACGTTCAAACAAAAATGTTCTCAGAGATATTGTTGATTATCATAACTATTTCCAAAAAGTGTAAACAACCCAAAGGTCCACTGCCTGATGCATGAAGAAAAATGTGGTATAACAATACGATGGTATTGTTCAGAATATAAAGAAATGATACATGCTTCAATGTGGGCGAACATTATGCTGAAGCATTGTGCCAAGTGTAGAAGGATCTTCCACAATGTGTCTAAGGATCACAAATTGTCTGATCCATTTGTACAACATGTCCAGAACAGGCAAGTTCACAGAGACAAGATTAAGTAGAATGTTGGCTGCCAAGTGTTAAGGAAGGGACATGTTAGGGAGTGACTGTATTTTTTTTGGGGGGGGAGCAGTACTGGGGATGGAATCAAGTGGCATTTTACTTCTGAGCTATAACCCCCAGCCCTATTTTATTTTTTATTTTGAAACAGGGTCTCACTAAGTTGCAGAAGACCTTGCCAAGTTCCTGAGGCTGGCCACAAACCTGTGATCTTCCTGTTTCAGCCTCTCAACTACTGGGATTAGAGGAGTGCACCACCATGCCAGGTTGGGAGTGACTTTTAATGTGCATAGGTTTCTTTTGGGGGTGATGAAAATATTTTAGAATTTTTTGTGGTGATGTATGCACAACTCTATGAATATACTAAAAAAACACTAAATCTAACATTTTAATAGAGTGGATTTTATGATATCTCAATAAAATGTTATTTTTTAAAAAGTGAGTTTCTAGACTTGGGATTTGACCAATTAGCATATAACATCCCCAAAACAAAGTTCAGGAATCTACTATAGATACCTATTTTGTTTGTTTATTGGTAGATAAGAGAACTTAGTGACCATTTAGTACCAATATAATTTTTAAAAAGAAAGGGAATTATAATGCTTAAGGATTAACCCGGAATGAAGAACAATTCTTTGACTAGAATAAATGTAGCTTCTTTGAAAAAGTGTTATGTTGTCAGGTGAGATGGTACACACCTGTAATCCTAGTACTTAGGAGGCTGTGACAGGAAGATCATAGATTTGAGATCAGCCTCTACAAATTAGGGAGACTTTCAGCAACCTAGGGAGATTCTGTTTTGAAACAAGAAATTAAAAGGGCTGGGGGTGTAGCCTGGGGGCAGAATGCCCCTGGGTTCAATTCCCAGCACCCCCATACCCCCCCCACACACACACATGTACACAAACCTCTTATGTAATTTTTGTTAAATAACTATAATAATATATAACTTACCATGTCTTAAATAGCTTTTTCATGCTGCTAAAAGCACAAAAGCACTTCTGTTACTATTTTTTCAATCTCTTTTTTAAAAAAGAACTCAAGTATATAAATTGTTAACATGGAAGATGTTCTTTTTTTTTTTTTTTTGCGGTACTGGGGATTGAACTCAGGGGCAGTCTGCCTCCGAGCTACACCCCCAGCCCTATTTTTTATTTTTTATTTTTTGAAACAGGGTCTCACTAAGTTGTGGAGTACCTCACTAGGTAGCTGAGGCTGGCCTCGAACCTGGATGAAAGATGTTCTTTAAGTCTTGAGTTGTATAGTCATGTAATTAGGCTAATAATTTATATATGCATTTTAATCATTAGTTTATTAATAATAATATGAGTGAAAAACACTGGTGGGTAAAACTTTATTCAAAGCATATAAAAAGCCATATAGTTCAAAACTGTAAAAATAAAGGACAATTTCTCGTAACTTAAAAATAAAGAATATCTAAAACAACCACATTAACATCTACTATTTAAAATACAACTTCACATTCAAAGCTAATCTCTGACTTTCTATATTTTTTGTATATTTCAACATTTGGGCTAAAATCTTCTGCTCTGCCCAAGTACACTGTTATATAACTGTTTCCGTTCTAACAGTGAAAAATATAACATCTATTTTCTGACAAGCAAGAATACATACCATTGATCAGTTCTTCTATACCAATATAAAAATAGTTCAGACATCTAGAAACTAATTTTCATTATAAAAAAGAAGTTAGTAAAACATTTCTTTTGAAAATAAAGGGTGGATTAGTATTCTGAGTTAGTTACACAAGGAATATCCCTACTTGAATACTCTCTAGGTTATCTACTATGCTTTTATATAGTACAGGATATTTGCAAAATGTTTTTTCCCATGTCCTAGGACCCACACACCTAGATAAGGTGAAATAGCTGAGGGCATGAGGGGAAAAGATCCAGCATGTGCCCGAGGAATAGATAGCTAGATGCTTCTTTGTGTGGAGAACATTAATTTGTTTAACAATAGCAGGAAAGGTATTGGAATTTTTTGTGGGAGAATTAGTTTTGGTCTTACCATAAGTAGAAAGTTTCAAAGCATGGATAAGGTAAAGATTTCAGTGTGAAATGGGTTAATAGGGAGAAAGTTAAAACCAGAATAAAGCCTTTTCAGACAGAGATCACTTTTCAGAAATAAAAATAGCAAAACAAGAATAGAAAAAAAGTAGCTATAGAGTTTCTCATTCTAAGCCAAAGGGTTTTTATGAATTCACTTTAAAAGAAGGTTCTCTCTTGAAGACAATCCTTAAACATCTTCCCCCACCTCTCATAAAACCCCTGCAAGGCAGATAGTACTAACTTATAGGGGTAAAATTGAGAAGTAAAGAAGTTAAGAGGTTAAGACCACATGTAGGGGATATAGGTTGCAGCAGATGTCATGTTTTAAAACATTAGTTTAGAAATAGAAACAGAAGGCAGAGAATAAAAAGGAACTCTTATGGATGGACAAATGGAATAATCCAGGGATCCAGTAGCAATACCAACTACTTAACATTTTTTTAAACAAAAGCCTTGAAATTTCAAGTATACAATGAAATCTAAGATGACAAGCACTCATCTGGGTATTGAAATACTCAGTTGAGGGGAATATATGCAATAAATTCTCTTAAGACCACATGTGAAAAAGGCAGAGGCATGAATGAACATGGTGTGGGCAAGTGCAAATTAATGCATTTAGGGCAAACTGCTGCTGCCTGTATTTAAAATACAACAAGCAATGAGGAACCATCAATAAGACTTGAAACAGGAATTTAATTTAGCCTGATCGATATACTAGGGTGAATTTAAAAAGGAAGATACTGGTCATTATTGAAAAGGGTATTGAAAACCAAAACAATGGTACCCATTCACTTTGAAAATCACATGTAACTCTGGGCTTTTATAGATTCACTGTGAGTTATTAAGGGAAATTAACCACTGGAGGAGACACATAAAACATCTCTTCATGGCTGTCAGACACATGTTGCAGGATAGGCCATAGTCCTAAGCCAGTGTGGCAAATCTGATGTTCTGGATTCTCAGGGACACTTTCCCTCAAGGTCTCCTTTAATCAAGTTTCACAGTTAAATCCCATATCATGGACATAAATACAACCAGTGAGGTCATGATACCAAGGATCTTGCTGGGCCACGGGGGACCTGATCATAGAAACTTTAAATGGTAGTGCTTGGAAAAACCACAAGAGGGCAACTGTCTGATCCTCCACCTTTAGAAGAAGCAAAAGATTGAAGTATCTCAGAAAGCTGCTTTTTGTTTATTAGAGTGTCTGGGATGGCAATTGTAAGATAATAATAATGTTAAGTCAAAGAGTGTATATTCTTGGGTCTAATTGTCATGCCTCCTGTGTAACTCGAGGGCTCCTGGCGACTGTAACAGAGTGTAGAGGGGAGCACTTAGAGGACTGCTAGAAAGTATGAACGTAACTAGTATTTTTGATGTTGGGAGGTATGTCATTTGATATAGATAACATTCTTACCCCCTAAAACTAATTGGGGTATTCTGATTGGGATCAATTTATTCATAACCAATGGAATGGAGAATGTTTTTATTGGTAAATGATAGTTTCCCTTCAACAGAGAGAACTTCTACATTATGGTCTCAATTCATAATTTATTATAAAAAAAAGATGTCTCGTGTCTCCTGATTTCTTTTAGATTCTCTTTTCTTCTAGTCAGTTGCAAATTTCTACAATCAAATTCATACTAAAGAAGAGGAGAATAATTCAATAAAGGACATACAGTAGTAATAAACCTACTGTTTTATAAATTCAGGCTGACAAGGTAAATTTTAAGTAGACCCCCCCCACACATACACACATCCTAATGGGGGGGGAAACTATCACTAAAAATAAGTGCCAGCAAAATTCTATTCAGCAAGTTGTTGACTTTAGAGCACTAAATAGCTCTATCCCATCCTCATGTGAGGGTATGAAAACCTCAAAAATCCTTTTAAAATCATGTTATATTTTATATTATTCCTTTAAATTATTTGTACATATGCTAATCAGTCTTAAAATACACTGGGGAATGGTTTGTTAACATTTAAACTACCCCAATCAGGAATACATTCTCTAGGGGCTTTAGCATTTGAAAAGTTACGGTCACTTTTATTACAAAAGTTTTATCTGTAGCTGTACCCCAGACACTTTATTAATAAGTGAGTATTTAGTATGGAGACACTTCAGCCTTTCTCTTATAAGTCCCAAAGACCTAGGATTCCTAACTCATTCTGCACAGAAGTCAAAAGTAAGGTGGTTTCCTGACCAAATCTGTTGGAATATTGTTGGATTCACTTCTAAAAACTTTTAGGTAGGATGTTGTTGGGATGCCTAAAAGGACAAGGTTGGGATTTTTTCAGGCTGACAGGACAGGATGAATGAGTGTTTTGGAGTTGGCTTGCTGATAGACACACCTGACACAGTGCTTGGCTAAGACCTGAGTGTAAAGAGTCACTTGGTGAGGTTGGGAAAGAGAGATGTAGCTCTTATACCTCTGTCTACTGAAGGCGACTACTGAAACAACCTAATAGGTGTGAATGCCCAAACTGGCAAAGGCCAACTTATAATTTAGTTGAATGGCAGAAACCCATTTTTTTTTTTTTTTTTTGCAGTACTGGGGATTGAACTCAGGGACCTCTGAGCTACACCCCCAGCTCTATTTTTTATTCTTTTTTTGAAACAGGGTCTCATTAAGTTGCGGAGGGCCTCACTAAATACCTGAGGCTGAAACCCACATGTTTTGATGTAATACGATTAATTCAGTCATAGACCATAGTTGAATAAGCTTGCAAATATTAGTTTCTAATTTAATAGCAATGAAATTATTGGTTCTTCTATAAAGTCTGTAAAAGAATGAAGGAAGGGCCTTGACAGTCCAGCACAGGGAGGAGAGAAGCACAGAGCTGAGCCACAGGTGGGGACCCAGACATTTATACTTCACCCCCTTTCTATTCTTCTCCTGGCTTCTCTTCTACCAGAGACAGCTTTCTTCTCACCTGCCCACAATCCACAATACTCATGTTACCAACCCTGAGGGTTCAATAAAAGGTGAAACAAACAGAGCAATATATATTTATATTAAACTGAGGAAGGGATGTAAGAGAGAAGATGAACCAACTGGGATGGAAATGGTTTTAATTATTTGGCTGTTGTTTCATAGAAATGGTTATTCTAACAGATATGAAAGTCTTTCTGAATATCTAGAGGTAAAAAACTAAGCATATATACTTGCTTTTATCTTAATATTCCTTATGGTTTTCTACCATGTACCCTCTTATACATACTCTTCTTAAAAATGGAATATAAACACAACTCTATTTCCTAATGCCAATAGCTGGCTGATGATGAGCAGGAACTCTGGTTGCATGGTGTGGGAGTGGCAGGTTGCCTGTCTCCATGGGGCTCCTAAGGATCTAATAAGAATCTGGTACAATAGAATGAGAGGATTCATGTAAGGTACTTGTCCTAGAATCCAGTCCATACTACACACTCAGTGATGTCAGCTGTTGTTAGTAATTTGAACAAACATTAGTTAGAGCAACATAAAAGGCTAATATTCAGAAACTAGGTTTTCCATAGGAGAAATGTTTATTAGAGTGGAAGAGACTGCAACTTTCAGGTGGCTATACTTGAATTAGGTCAAAGTGGAATTCCCATGTTGCTGCCTGGTTCTCTCTGGGCAAACTATGGTTTTCACAGATGCTCTTTGAGGGCATGGAAAATTTAGGTTCAATATGCAACAGTAACAAAGTGATAGGCACTTGTCAGTTTAGGGTGAGCTTACAATTCGCCATCCATTACTACCTTGTTTAATTCTCAACACCATTCTGAAAGACTGGCAGGGAAGTATTATAACCTCTGCTTTATGGAGGGGACAACTGATACCCCAGATAGGTTAAATAACTTGTCTAAGTTTCCATGGTTAGAAAGGGGTAAAGCTGGAGAACCAGTTCTTTTGATTCTTAGAATAATGTTCTATCCTCTGCACCCTGGGGACTAAGAGGCTTGAAAGCATTCTCTATTGTATATAAAGAATAGCACCAGGAAATCAGCACAGTACAGGCAAAGACTGAACAATGACAAACAAAATTGTGAATTTTAGACTACTTTGAAAGAGGACTTGGGAAATTATTCTCCACAGAAGTATGAAGAAATTATACTGCTCCTAAGAGTAAACAAGGCTACGGAAAATGAGGAAACCAGTCCATTTAGTTTATTGCATATTTCTTTAGTGTCTACTGCATGTACATTATGGGAAAGCCTAGCAAATGTAAGAATTTTATATTATGTGCCCCAAAGAACATGAATTCTTTAAATTTAGGAGACATGAGGAGGCCAGGTGCAGGGAGAATGCTCACAGAAGTGATAACAATCATTGCCACTTGATTCCTGTCCCATTATGTCAGTCTTGTCCTAGAGGGTGCAGATGCTTCGTGTCAGTGTCAGTGTGGTATGCAAAAGACCTGATGACCAGCTATAGCAGTCACAATGCACACACCTGGGGCCAGCTGCATAAAAACAGGCAATTTAAGGTGAGTATGCACCCCTCCCCCTGGAAATGCAAAGCTGCAACCAAAAGTGCCAAAGTGTTACAGGATTTATTTCTGTTTCAGTGTGTTTCAATAAACCAGTTATGGGAAGAGTATCTAATATCAGCTGCAGATTATATTCCTAAACCTCACTCACTGACCTTTAAGAGTCCAGCTTTCAAATTAAATGGCATCGTCAAGTAGTCTAGGCTCCAAATTTAGTGATCAACAGGCTAATTTTGGATGGCATTTTTTGGTTGGAGGGCCTGGTTGATCAAACCCTTTTAAAGTGCCTCTCTATTTAGCTAAGTTTTTAGAGCGAACAGACGGGAGGCACCAGGATAAGTTATTATAGAGCTTATGTGACTAGTGCAAAGGGCCAATAGCTATAAAAAATTCCAGTTTGTTTAAGAAATATCAGAGCTGACAGAAAGGCAAAAAGGATATTGAGCCAGCTTGTTGCAGAAGAGATGCCTATGTCCTGAAATTTCTTTTCCATAACTATATCAAGAATGTGAAAGGTAGACAGTGGGTCCCCCTTGGGAGGGTGCTGAAGACAGGATAAAGGGCTCCTGAAACCCAGGGCTTCTGAATCCCTTTCTGTGGTGCAAATGAAGACATTTCTATTCTGTCTCAATCTGCAATGTGCTTTTGTGAAGTTAGTTCAACAACCTGCTTCCCAGCAGGACGCTAGAAACCATTCCGAGAATGTAAAACATTTTTAAAGCTTTCTAAAGGAGGCGATGATGCACCACCATATTGCCTGCATAATATCCAGTATTTAGGAAACACTCTGTTGTCAAGGAGAGCTCTGACCACAGTCATCTGGCTGGTGGAAAACAACTGCAAGGATTCTTATACCTTCAGATATGTGTAGACTCTCAAACTTACTGGCTTACTGACCCCTTTGTAGGAAAAAAAATTACTCAGGGCTCCTTGGATGCTTTCACAACCCCCTTAATTTTATTCAATGCTCCACATTGCACCAGAGGCTGTTGCTGTGCTGCTAATGGTTCAACGTCCTGGTGGTATCAGTGCTCTCACTCACTTTCAGAATCTACTACATTAACCCAGTGATGGTATTCCAAGCAATAAGGTTGATTATCTTCTTTGCTAAAGGGAGCAGTAAACTCTAAACTCAGAGGTAGCACAGTGACTCTAGTCACTGGAATTTACTCTTCTATGCTCTATAGTCTTTAAAAAATGCTAATTGCTGGGCGTGGGCACGCTTGTAATCCCAGCATTTGGGAGGCTGAGACTGGAGGATCTGGGTTTGCGGCCAGCCTCAGCTACCTAGTGAGGCACTCTGCAACTTAGTGAGACCCTGTTTCAAAAAATAAAGAATAAAAAATAGGGGTAGGGGTATAGCTCAGAGGTAGAATGCCCCTGAGTTCAATCCCCAGTAGCGCCAAAAAAAAAAAAAAAAAAAAAAAAAAAAGCTAATTACCTGACCAAAGCATTTAGGCATTCTTTCTCCCAGAATTGTTGGCACTCAGGTAATAGAGGGAGAGTCCACTACTATTGTAGAACAGCCTGGATCATTTGTCTAACAAAGCAGGCCACTGAGTAAGGCAAACACACACCACATACAAACAAACAAAAGCTAAAGCCAGCACAACATGAATCATAAAGTATCTTTGGCATCTCATTAGAAATTTGTAAATATTCTCCTTTCCCCTTGCAGCTCAGGTTGGAAATGGGTACTATTTTATTTATTTCAGTGCCCATGCTACTTTTCCTAATACATGACAAATTTGCAGTGCTTTTAATACTTGTGACATACCCCTAATCTTCCAGAACACACAATAAAACCCCACTTTCCTTACTAAGATGAGAGAGAGAGAGAGAGTGATGGGCATTTACACATGTGATCTTCCTGTCTCTGCTGACCCACTGTAATTACTACTGTCAATCTCGGTTGTGCAAAGTTGGCAAAGGGAGATGAGAAAACTCGAGCCAGATATTTGTGACATCAAAGTGCTACAGTGTATATACCCTGGGTAGAGAAGTCATTATATTATTTGCTTTTTAGCATCTCTTTACTTTTGTTGACCATGTACAGAAAGAGGAAAACAGGACATGTGGGTTTAGTGAAGACGCCATATTGAAGTGGCTTTACAAAAATAATTTTCAAATTTTCCACCTGGTTTTTAAGAACAGGAGTTATTTCATGGTGATTTTCTAGCAGGCTTTTCTGAGGTAGATAAAACATGGAAGATAAGAACCCTGACGCATGCAGAAGGGTAGCAAAAGCCTGTGTGGATTGAGATTAGTTGAAAAAAAGTTTGGGAAGTGAAAGCTGAGCTTGTCGTGTATAATACTAGAGAAAAAAAATCAGACAAGGCTAAAGGCTGTATACCGTTTAGGAAGGGATTTTCAAATTCAATGGGTGGGAAACAGGCTAATCTGGTAGGAAAGATAGGACTGTGGGATCTGAGTAGAGCAAGAGAAGAACCTTTGTTCCGCTAACAGCAGGGACTGTGCATCCTCAGGACCTTAGTGATCAAGAAGGGAAATACATCACAGTAACAAGAAGCTTAAAATCAACCAAAAGGCTTAGGGTTTAAATTGCCTTTTGTTGTTGTTTTGGATAAAGAACAAATCTCACCTCTTTCCTCAGGCCTCTATTTGTACACAGGTACTATAATTATATTAAGCATGTCAGGGAAATCTAAACCCCAGCTAAATAATCAGTGAAATGGATTCTGAACTCATTTTTCCAACTGTTTGAGCTACAGATGGCCAAGACGCGAAGAGGTTAACAATACCAGCTGGGGCCTTTCTTTCTGGAGAATGACTGTAGTCATCTCGGGCAGATGCTGTACTTCCAAGTGAACATGCCATCATAGGCCAAATGTTAGTAGTTAAACACCATCGTCACAGAAACACACAAAGCTATAGTCAAGTTCACAAACACAGCTGGTGGTTAAGAAACCCTTAATGAAAGAAAAGAAATCAGCTATTAGCTCTAAGTCATTCATGGAAACCTCCAATACACTCAGATTGGGACTGTTTATATGAGAGAAGAAAATAACTATTGGCCTCAGTTTCTCTCCCCAGTCTAAGAATAAACATTTGTTAGAACATCCATTGGAAAGAGAGGAAAATTACACATAATGCTCTCGTGGGTTGATGTAGACTCTCTCAGGGTCGTTGTTCTGGTGATGTTTGCCCGGGCTTCGGTCTTGGTAGCACATCTGATTGTAAAGGGGGTACATCTGCTGAATCCCGTCTTCTCCCACTGGGTTCTCATCCTCATAGTTAACTCTCCTGCTATTTAGTCCATTCTAAAAATTCAAACATTGCTTACATTAGCAGAGCAGCTGTTTGCATTTTTCCAGCACTTTAGGAAAAAAAAAAAAAAAAAAACAGGCAAAAGTAGAATTCATTAAAGTCTGTGTCCCTGATACATTACCCCACAAGGAACTGAAAGGCAAGGTAGAGTTCAACAACTTATTTTCCAGTCATTTGTTGCTCACAGTACTTGAATGGGGGTATCTCCTACATACAAAATTGCAACTCATGGAGACTGTGATCAGTTTCAGGTTTTGAAAATTGGAGTTTGATACCAGTTAAGATATACTGGAGAAGAAGGAGGTTGTGAACTTTAGGAGTATCTCAAGCAAGGCTCAACCTTGGAATGCATATATGACATGTATGGAACATTAAACAAAATAAAAAGAAATCTCAGGATTCAGCACTGGGTGATTAGGGAAATAATATGGCAGAATGGACTGGTGTTTGATCATACGTGTGACAAAACTGAGAATAAAAGACACTGCCCCAAATATTCTCCTGGTCTTGACCTTTCTTTCTGGCTTGACCTTGGGCCATAGCTTATACTTACTACAAAAGTAATCCCCCACAATGTGCTGTGGTGTCTCTGGTTTAGTCCCCTTTGCCTGGTTACGGGTCTCATACAACTTGACTACTTCCAAGAGGACTTAGAAGTAATTCTTAGATTACGCATAAGAGTAAGCAAGCTCAAGGACTTTACCAAATCATGGTATGGACTCTCAAATAGGGGAGAGATGAATAAAATGAACTCTTACAGACACCTATGATGCTTTTATAAGCAGGTTACTCACAGAGGGTGGAAGACTGCCAGCTTCTCTTTCTTTGAATTGAGTCTGCAAAGGTGAGCGTTCAGTCTGGAAGAAGACATAAAAAGTCATGCACTTGATGGCACCCAGCACATGGCAAGACATTTTAACCAATACCAGGAAGATCCTGTTTTTAAAAGAGCCAATCTTGTCTCATTATATGTCTACTTAGTTAAGCAGAATGATGTTCCACAGGATGAAAAAAGCAACTTTATATTCAATTCTTTCTCCTCCCCCTCCCTCTCTCCCTTCCTTTCTCCTCACATCTAGGTTCCAGACTTCTTTTAAAAGAAAATGTACAGAACATCTGCTACTGAAGCTCTCATGAACACTTGTTTATATCCTACTCAAGAGCTCAGTATAGGTTCGCCTTTTCCTAGTAAGAGTCTGATTTTTTGTGTATATATGGTGCCAGGGGGATTGAACCCAGGGGCACTTTTCCTCTGAGCTACGCCCACAGCCCTTTTTATTTTGAAATACTGTCTTGTTAAATTGTCATATGCTGGATTTGAACCTGTGATCCTCCTGTTTCAACCTCCCAAGTACTGGGATTATAGGCATGTGCCATCACATCTGACTTTATATTTTCAATCAGGTAAGAGTGGTTTTGGGGTGGCAGTAAAAAAAAAAAAAAAAATATATATATATATATATATATATATATATACACAATATATATATATATATATATATATATATATACACATATATATATCACACCACTGTCTTTATAGTCCCTAATGTCTGTATCTTTCAACTCCAGTAAACAGTGAATCTGTCTTGACCACTGCTAACTGCTATGGCCTGAATGTTTGCGTCTGCTCTCCATTCATATGTTGAAAACTAATTTACAATGTGATGGCCTTAGGAGGTAGGACCTCCGGGATGTGATTGGGTCATGAGGGTAGGGCCCTCTGAGATGGGATTAATGCCCTTCTAAGGGGCTGAAAAGACCAGAGCTTCCCCCTTTCACCATGTGAAGTTACAGTGAGCAGATGGCTGTATCTAAGTCTGCTGGTGGCCTGGTCTTGGACTTACCAGATTCTAGAACTACAAGAAATAAATTTCTGTTATCTGTAAGCTACCTAGTTTATAGTATTTTGTTTTTGCGCCCAAATAGAATAAGACGGCTATCCTTTACCCCTATACCGTAGCCTAGGCTTCTGTAATAGTAAGAAGTCAATAGTTCATGAATCAATCAGAAACTAGACCATCATCAGTTCTCAATATCCTATGTCATGGTTGTGCATATTACAAATTATCTGTGATGATTTTGTTGCCCCTCATACTTTAGCATGACGCTAGTGTGCTTTTCACATGTCACTGGTAAAAGACCAAGACAGGGCCAATTTCATGGATGTGTAAACAGTCACACAGAGGCCCGGTCATTTAACACCCTGAAGTAGTTATCTTAGACTTTTTTTTTTTTTTTTGCGGTACTAGGGATTGAACTCAGGGGCATTCTACCTCCGAGCTATACCCCCAGTCCTATTTTTTATTCTTTATTTTGAAACCGAGTCTCACTAAGTTGCGGAGTGCCTCACTAGGTAGCTGAGGCTGGCTGCAAACCTGGATCCTCCGGTCTCAGCCTCCCGAATGCTGGGATTACAAGCGTGCGCCACCACGCCCGGCTTATCTTAGACTTTTAAAATAATTCTATTGTGAATGTGTATTTTGTAAATGGTTTAACAGAACAAAGCAGTGAGCACCAGAGACTTGCGGCCACAGCTCCTCCTGCCTCCTGACACTTGGCTTCAAATAGTTCTTGGCTGCCACTCCTCTACCCTGGTTCCCAGGGCTCACCTGGCAGCCCCGTCCTCATCCAGCAACATCTGCTGACCTCCACCCTGGCAGGGATCAGATCAGTGGTTCAAAGACGGTCAGGGTCAGGAGTGTATGCCCCACCAGCAATGTGCAGATATCTGGCAAGTACCTGGAGGCCATGTCCCAGTGGAAGCAAGCCTCTTACTCAACCCAATCTAGGTACCTAATGTTGCCCTCTTGACATTCTTAATATTTGACCAAGGGATCTTACATTTTCGCTTTGCACTTGCCCTCACCTTATGCAGCTCATCCTGGTCTAAGGAAAATAGACTTGAACATAGTATCTTAAAGCTAGCATTTTCGTTTCTTTGCTATTTCAGATTATTCCTGGAGTTGCTTCCCTTCCACTTTAATTGAGACAAGAAAGAAATGACTTGACATCACTCATACCTGAATCTAATCTGATAAGAGGCAGTGCAGTTAGAAGCTACTGGTAGATAGGATGGATGTGGATTTTCTAAGTCACTAGAGTCAATCCATTCCTTCTGAAGAGATATCTGGAAGTGTCTTACAATAGTCTCTTATTTACAGACTCAATTCTCCCACTTCAAGTACCCCCTGTATTACAATAATAAAACGTAAACCTATTTGTGTTGATTTTTGGAAGAACAAGTGGGCAAAAGACACCATCACCAGCTACCTCTTTCATCAGTATCAAAGAACCTCGATGAAAGGCATGTCACCATCTGCTCACGCTGCTCTCTTCAGTGGCCCCACATGTCTCATAGTCTGGCTCAATTTCTGACACCTTCACAGTGGGGAAAAGCAACTTAAGTGGTGATGTCCTAAGTGAGGATGCTTGGCTGTGACCTCAGCTTCCAAACAGGAACACACAGACTTGCCTAATGGAGAGCAGCTGAAGATGTCTGCCAGTTGTTTTTGTTCCTTATTTAATGCTCCAATCATGTGGAAAAGGGAAAAGAAATCCTGAACACAATGACCTCTGATGGCAATGATTAAATGATAACATGGCCCTTGCTTGTTCTCCCCACTTGAGGCAGTGTGTGGAAAGCAGGGGTATGGTTAATCCTGAAAGAGAAGAGCATGGTGATGAGACCCTCGAGGGTTCAAGGGAAACTGGTCAGAAGATGTGCTTTGCCATGTTTATTCTGTAAAATCTCAAGTGGTAAATTTAACAGAAGCAGAACATAAGTGATCATTTCTGTCTTCTGAACATGTTGGGTGAGAATGGCATTTGGTTATCACCAGGGAAACAGTGATAGCCTTAAAACACCTGGAGGTCAATGGTATCTCATTGTGTACAATAAACTAGTGAGTATTCAATCAATAGTGTTAAAGAATGGCAGAGGCTAAAATATTTACTTTGTTTCTATATAAATATATTCCAAAGAACTACAGGCTTCCTGAGTAATAATAGGATTGGCACTTTTTTCTTATGGTAAGAGATATAAAATTAGCCAGAAGTGGCACATTTGGCAAAAAAACAAACAAACAAACAAAAAAACAAGACAGTTTCTACAGCATATCAAGAAAAAGTGGCTCCTGGACACTAATTTTCATGTATACTGACTTAGCAATAAGTAAATAGATAAGTTCCTCTTCTCCATCCCATATTTAAAATCTTTGTCATTAACTCAAAATGCCTCACAGGAACACAGGAATTTTGTAATATTGAGATGTAATGTTGTAGTAGACTGGCTTTTCTTTTTAATTAATAAACATTTTTTTTTTAGTGCAGGTTTAGGTTCATAGGAAAGTTGAGTAGAAAATACAAAGAATTCCCATATTGCTATTTCTGTTCCCTTGACACATATACATACAACCTGCCCCCACCCCAACATCTGGCACCACAGAGGTACATTTGTTACAGATGACAAACTTCACATACATTAATATTGCCTAAAGTACATAGTTAACATTAGAGTTTGCCCTTGGTGTTACACCTTGTATGGGTTTTAACAAATGAATAGACACGGATCCACTATTGTAGTATCATACATAATAGTTTCATCTTTTTATAGTTTTCCTTATAGAGGTCTTTTACCTCTTTGGTTAGGTTTATCCCTAAGTATTTTATTTTTCGGGGTGCTATTGTAAGGGGAATTGTTTCCTGGATTTCTTTTTCAGTGGATTTATAGTTGGCATACAGGAAAGCTTCTGCTTTTTTAAGATTGATTTTGTATCCAAATACTTTGCTGAATTTGTTGATCAGTTCTATAAGTTTTTTGGCTGACTTTGTCGGGTCTTCTAAGTATAGTATCATGTCATCTGCAAAAAGGGATAGTTTTAATTCTTCTTTCCCTATTTTTAGTGGGAACTCTTGCAGTTTTTCTCCATTTAATATGATTAAATTAAATGGAGCCTATTGTATATTGCCTTTATGATGTTGAGGTATGTTCCTTCTATTCCGATTCTCTACAGTGTTTTAGCATGAATGGGTGTTGGATCTTGTCAAATCTTTTTTCAGCATCAATTGAGATGATCATGTGATTTTTGTCTTTGATTCTGTTTATGTGGTGAATTACACAGATTGTTTTTCATATGTTGAACCAGCCTTGCATCCCTGGGATGAACCCAACTTGGTTATGGTGTATAATTTTCTTTATGTGGTTCTGAATGCACATTGCTAGTATTTTGTTTAGCAGTTTTGCATCCAAGTTCATCAATGATATAGGCCTATAGTTTTCTTTTCTTGAGGTGTCTTTATTTGGCTTTGGTATTAATGTGATGTTGGCTTCATAGAATGGGTTTGGGAGGGCCCCCTTTCTTTCTATTCCACGGAATAGTTTGAGGAGTATTGGGATTAGCTCTTCTATAAATGTTTTATAAAATTCACTTGGAAAACCATCTGGCCCTGGGCTTTTGTTTGATAGTAAACTCTTTATTGCTATTTGTACCTCTTTGCTTGTTATTGGTCAGTGTAAGACCTTAGAAAGATCTTCCATGCTCTTGGATAAGCAGAATAAATATCACCAAAATGGCCATCCTCCCAAAAGTGATCTACAGATTCAATGCAATACCCATTAGTTACCAAGATCACTCCTCACAGACCTAGAAAAATCAGTCCTTAAATTCATCTGGAAAAACAAAAGCCCAGGATAGTCAAAATAGTTCTTAGCAATAAGAATCATGCAGGAGGTATCACATTACTTGACTTTAAACTCTACTACAAAGCCACAGTAATAAAAACAGCATGGTATTGGCACAAAAATAGACACATAGACCAATGGAGCAGAATAGAAGACTCAGAAACAGACCCACAGGCTTACAGTCAATTGATTTTTGACAAAGGAGCCAAAAATATACACTGGAAAAAAGATAGCCTCTTTAACAAATAGTGTTGGCAAAACTGGTTAACCATATGCAGGAAAATGGAAATAAACCCCACTTTCTCACTCTGCACAAGAGTCAACTCAAGGAGGATCAAAGACCTGGAAGTCAGGCCAGAGACCTTGCAGCTACTTGAAGAGGGCATAGGCCCAACACATCAACACATAGGCAGGTAAAAACTTTCTCAACAAGACCCCAAAAGCACAAGCAACTCAAAGGAAGATCAGTACTTGGGATTGCACTGAAGAGCTTCTGTGCAGCAAAGGAAACTATCAAGAACCTCAACAGAGAGCCCACAGAGTGGGAGAAAATTTTTGCCAGCTACTCTTCTGATAGAGGACTAATATCTAGGATATACAGAGAACTCAAGAAACTCACAGCTAAGAAAACAAATAACCCAATCAAAAAATGGGAAAAGGATCTAAATAGACACTTCACA
>PVLC010031108.1:0-19051 GCA_004027655.1 Graphiurus murinus
TGCTTTTAATGAGCTCATGTATCAATGAACAAAGATACTTCCTTAAAGTGCCATTACTTCCAACTTTAAACAACTTTTTATGTTTAAGGACTTATATTTACAGTATTATTAAAAGTAAACATCTCCTGCAAACTGTCATCTTACTATTAAGTTTTCAGTTTATAGATAAAAGCTATACATATAAATTCGCTGTTTATATACAGATAAAGCTATCTTATACTCTACTTTGTTATAAAAAGATTAAGGAATTACTCAAAACTATTTGTTAGATTCACTTTCTTTATAATCCTGTGCGTGTGTGTGTGTGTGTGTGTGTGTGTGTGGGTGGTGGTGGTGGTGGTGGTGGTGGTGGTGGTGGTGGTGGTACTGGGATCAATTTCAGGGCTTTGCACATGCTGGGCAAGCCCCTACCACTGAACACAGAGCTACATCCAACCGTTTTTTGTCTTTAAAATTTTGAGACATAGTCTCATTAAGTTGCTCAGGCTGTCTTGAAACTTGTGATCCTCCAGCCTTAGCCTCCCAAGTATCTGGGATTACAGGAGTGTCCCACCACACCAGGCTCTTCTTTATTAATCTTAAGGAAGTTTTTACTATATTTGAGAGTTTTACTTGTGAACTATTACATTTTTTAAAAAATTGCTTCCTTTCTTACTGGGTTCTTATTTATGAGAGAGTATTTTCTCAAAACAAGATGTACAAAATAAAATTGAGAAGCAGATAAAATGAGAGATGCTTCTAATTTGGTTCCTGAATCTAAATGTTGAAAAGAAAAAAACTTTAAGAGTCACAATGTGTATGTGTGTGTGTGTGTGTGTGTGTGTGTGTGTGTGTGTATGTGTATGTGTTTTGCGGTACTGGGGATTGAACCCAGGGGCATTCTACCTTTGAGCTATATCCCCAACCTTATTTCTTATTCTTTATTTTGAAACAGGGTCTCACCAAGTTGCGGAGGGCCTCACTAAGTAGCTGAGGCTGGCCTCGAACTGGTAATCCTCCAGTCTCAGCCTCCCAAGTACTGGGATTACAAGCATGTGCCATCATCATACGTGGCAATCAAAATATTTTAAGAATCTCCCAACCAGACAAGATTTAGGTCTCTGTCTCTTATATTAACATATATCTATTTCTCAACCACAGCCCCAAATATTCATGATTCTTTAAAAAAAAGAAGCCAGGAATCTTTATTTTCTGATGTTCTTTTCCTATAGTTTAAGAGATAAATAAAAATGATCTTTTCTATTGGTATATAATTTTTTGGATCAATTCTCCTATGTAAAGAGGACTAACCTCTTGAAATCTGAAAGAAGATGTTCTGCAATCTTGTCCTTTAAGTATGTAATGACAATAAATTTTAAAATATACTTGAGCTACAAGTCATTTCCTTTCACAACGCTGCCTAAGGATCAAATATTGTGCTTTATATGCTATCTCTGTGAATTTTCACGACAACCCAAATTATATATAAGGAAACTGAAATTCAGAGATGTTAAATTTCTTGCACAAAATCACACCGGGAAAAAACAGTGTTGGGATTGGAATTCATGTCTATTTGACCTAGGAGTCAGTACTCTTTACCAGCACAGAATATCATATCTTCATTTTCTATCCAAGTGTTTTTTGGTATTTTTCTATTCAATTAAAGTCAGGCAATGTCTATTATTGCTTTCCAGAACTCACTTTTCAGCTGTCATGAGGACCTCTGTTTTCTCTAGCTGTGTCTGTGACAGATCACCATCTATAAGAATAGAGAGAAATGTGTCAATCATATTGGCATACTGTTTTGTTCTATTTTGCCTCAGTATAGCCTTCTTACTCTAGAAATGATGTTTAAGACATTGAGTTTAGGTAGATGTAGTATAATGTTTTATCTTAGAGCCTATGTTTTGATGGTTTCCAGAAGTAGGAAAATAAAATGCATATAGCACCAAGGCAACATGCAAGTAATTCATGCACATACAATTTTGGAAGTTCAACTTTAAAAAAGCAAATGTGGAGCTCTTGAAAAAAAGAATGAGCAAATAATTATATATTTACATACATGAATATTCATGCCTGAAGATATTAAGCCTTTTAAAATTTTAGTTTTATGCCTTCAAAGGGAACCTGGCAGACTGCCAAAATGTACTGCGAACACTTACCTGTCTTTTCTACTTTTGGTACCTGCTGTACCTCATACACACAGTTCTGTGAGATACCTAGGTTTGGGGGCCAAATTGGAATAGATAAAATTCTTTGTCCCCGTGAAGACTGTTCCTGGCCAGATACCTAAACAAAATTTCAACAGGTATCTTAAGTAAATAGATTATAAATAATTTATGTATTGAAAAATTTATGTCATAAAAGGTAATCCAAAAATGGTGAATACTACCCTTTATTCTTTTTTGTTTGTTTGTTTTTTGTGGTACTGGGGATGGAATCCAGGGGCATTCTACCTCCGGGCTACACCTCCAGCCATATTTTTTATTCTTTATTTTTTGAAACAAGGTCTCACTAAGTTGTGGAGAGCCTCACTAAGCAGCTGAGGCTGGCCTTGAACCTAGATCCTCTGGTCTCAGCCTCCCAAGTACTGGCATTTTAAGTATGTACCACCATGCCTGGCTATACCCTTTATTCTTTATATTGATTATTTGTGCTTATAATGTTTAAATAGTCTAGAAAACACTTAATATTTACATCAAAATGATAGTCTTTTCCTACACGTTTTTCTCTAATATGAAAATCCAAAGAATCTATAGCTCTGGACTAATATTTCCTCTCCCTTTTTGTTTTGCTACCTGCAATACAGTTCCTATTATATCAAATACTAAGAGAGGAAAATCAATTTTTTTTTTTTTCCAATATTGGAGATTGAACTCAGGGGCATTTTACCTCTGAGCTATACCCCTAGCTTTGTTTTTTATTCTTTATTTTATTTTATTTTTTTTGCGGTACTGGGGGTTGAACCCAGGGGCATTCTACCTCCGAGCTATACCCCCAGCCCTATTCTTTATTCTTTATTTTGAAACCGAGTCTCACTAAGTTGCGGAGTGCCTCACTAGGTAGCTGAGGCTGGCCGCGAACCCGGATCCTCCGGTCTCAGCCTCCCGAATGCTGGGATTACAAGTGTGCTGCACCACACCCGGCTCCCTTTATTCTTTATTTTTGAAACAGAGTCACACCAAGTTGCAGAAGGTCTCACTAAGTAGCTGATGCTGGCAGAGAACCTGCGATTCTCCTGTCTCAGCCTTGCAAGTACTGGGAATAAAAGTGTGTACCACTATGCCCAGCGAGGTTGATTCTTTTAAAACTTAAAACTATCACTCAAAACTCTAGTAGTGGAGAGCTTATTTTGGTTAAATATACTGAAGATCAAATGATCTATATTAAGCAGAGGAAAGGACAATAAAAACAGTAATGTGATAAATTATTCTAAGCTAAAAATTAAAGTTTACGTAATGGTAAAGTTTTCCTATACATAATGGTAAAGTTTACCATTATGTAAAGGAAAACTTACATAATAATGAATATTAAATTACATTTTTGCCAACTTACTTCCCACACCAGCATTTGAAAGTCTATCCTGCCACCGTGTGAATAGTCCCTTATTTGTGAGGTATCCAGTTTGTCAATGCATTTCTCTCCATGCTCCCCCTCCCTTTTCTGCTGCCTGCTAGTTCTGTCAAGCAGAATGTTGCCACAGATAGATGGAAAAGATGAAATTAAACAAAATGAATAAAGTCACTTATTAGCAGTTGTGGAAACTTATTACAGATTGGTAAAATGAGGTACTTGTTCATCCAAGGCTTTCAAATGGCCAGGTAGTGACTATCTTCACATTCCGATGAACAGAGCAACTAAGTCCGCCTCCTAATGATGACGTGAGCACTCACCTTTCCTATGGCAAGTCCTTCATAATTCAATTTTCCTTCCTTTATGAAGCTATAGAGTGGAGAACCAGGAACAGAATTAAAGTCGCCACACATAACAATGGGGCAGATGCTGCCATCTTTCTGATGGGCAACACTAGAAATCTCCGCCAGCAGCATTGCCAGTTGGGTCAGCTTGATATCACCTCGCCTTGGGTTATACAACAAATGTGTATTGGCTACACAGATTGAGGGAGAGGTAGCAAATGGAATTTTGGGCTGCAAGAGTAAAACTAATCCAATATTGTCTCTGTCCAACAGAGGAATATTAGGGCGGAAGAATTCCACTGGGTTCACTGATAAGAGTGAAAACTTGGAATGTTTGAAGCAAATGGCACAGCCATCAGGTTTTCTTCCTGTCCGCATCTTATATTCACAGTGATAACCTATAAGAAATAAATGAATTTAAAACAAGGGACTGCACACATACACATGTCAAAACACAGCTTTGCTAATATTTTTGAATGTTTTTCAAAGGGTATTCTGTAAAACATTAGTAATGTAGGATGTTAGGTTTAACAGGTTTCTTTACTGGCAGACAAATCCTTAAAATGCTAATGTGTATTATCACCCTCTCAATTCCAACCTGGTAAAACTCAGTGGTGACAATGACAGAAAGGCCTTATAAGAATCTACCCTTTCTCCCCACCCCATAGCCGATTTTTTTGCCTGTACCTCTTTCCCCCTCACTCCATCACAACCATACTAGCTTCCTCCCTTGCCTTAACACACTCTAGTACTGGCTTTCCCCTTATTTCTGCTGCCTAGAACGCTCAGTACATTGTTCCTTCACCTCCTTCAAGTCTTTGTTCAATGTGGCTTTGTCTGATTATTTTGCTTAAAATTGCAATCTCCCTCACTCTATTTTTTTGCTTTTTTCCAGAAAACTACCATTACTCCATTGTTTAGAACAGATAGCATATAGCAGGCACTCAAAAAATATTCGCTGACTGAATGGCTTTAATAGACACATGTGTCAAATTTATGTGACTACGTATGACCTGTTTCTAGACGTGTTCCTTCATCAAATAGGTTTTTAACCATTAGGCACTGGTAGACCCTGCTATTGTAATGATGAACTAGGCAGAATGGTTGATCTCATGGAACTCAGACTCTTAGCAGTAGGCAGAGCAACTCCCATAAAAAGGAGCTAATACAAGATTCTAATGTACCTTTCCCTTTGAATTAAAATTACATATGAATGTAAAAAAGTTTCCCACTGAAATACCTCAATCTTTTTCTGGCTTCTTGAGATAAACATTACATTTTCAAAATTAAGATTATTAGCTCAAATATGTCATGCATCTTTGTTTAACAAATTATGCTCTAATAACATCCAAATCTTCAAAAGTAAATTTGGCTAAAATAAAAGTTACATTGTACCCAATGATTCCAAACTTGGTCTGATTTCTGTTCCATAATGATCTTCTTGAACTTCTTGCAAACAAAGTACCTTAGAAGAAAAAATGGTCTGAATTAAAACGCAGAAATGCAAATATGAATTTTCTAGTTTTCATCTTTAAAAACAGGCTTCTAAAATTCTAAACCTGATGAGAGTTGAAATGAAAGACATATGTCCCCCTTTTCTTATTTATAGATCTAACAAATGAATATTTTCAAATTTGATTAATCTCAAAGCCCTAGTTAAGGAGCTCTCTTAATATCGAAAACTGATATTCCCTCCCAAATGTATTTGATTTACAAGTCAGGCTTTTTCTTGAATTTACATGTTCATTAATAATAATCTTTTAGATCTTTTTTAAAAGGTTGATTTCTTTGAATGCTATCATCTAGATGAGATTTTTATATGAGTTACTAAAATCCCCAAAGAAATTACTTAATATGTTGCCAGTCCCTGTCTCAAAACTGACCAATATGTAAAACTTTAGATCCTTTTTGAAAAGTTAGATCAGATGATTTGTTCCAACAGTCATTAGTAAACAAAAATTATTCCATCACTATTTTTATAACATCTTCCCTTCTTACCCCACAAACAAAATGGATAAAACTACCTTATTCACAAATGTACAAATGAAACATTTAAAGCCAACTTTTCCTTGCATGAAGAATTTTGATAATATTTTGCACTTACATCTGCATCAAAGTGTTTAATTTCTTTCAGAATATTGGGAAACCTAAAACTCCAGTGTAATACTGGCCGTCGGCAGTGTCTATAAAGGTGCGAATTATCTTCCAATAAATCTTGTGAAAGTATGTTATAGGACATCACTGAAAAGTCAAACTTGTTCTCACTGTCTTCACATTTGGGGTCAATATTTTTGTCTCCTAGGATCTTCGTTTTTTCTTTATTATGGTTACATATATATTCCCAATTCCTTTTTATCACGCCTGTTAAAATATATTGCACAAAATATAATTAATAAAGAGACCACCCAGTTTCCTGTATGAGTATCTTCTTGCTTTTTAAAAATTCCCATAGTCACTGAGTAAAATGTTTTCCCCTAAGAAATGGCAATCATCAAATTCATTACAAAGGCAGCAAGATGCTATATTGCCAAGGGGTATATAACAGGTTTAAAAGGATCTAGCAACTCATTCTGAAGTCTGAGCGTATTTACTAATAAAGATAAAAGTACATAGGGGTTGTAGTTTCTCACTTCTCTATGGTTAAGAAGTGGTTTAGTAACTTTATAATCATAACACTATATTTGTATATCACAAGTGGCTTTTCAATGAGATGATTTCACATTATATCTTATTCTCTATTAGTAAGATAATCAAATGACTATGCTCCCAGATATAACTCTTAGTTCAGAATTTTGGCTTACACACGAATGAAGGCTATATAATGGCAATATATGGAAGCAGTATTTATTGTCTAAAATGTCAAAGGAAACAATGCAAACTAAATGAACAAAAGAAATCTTTTTTAATGTACACACCAAAGCAAAAGTTAAATGTGACAGTTATAGAATGCTAGTAAATGATAATGGCTGGTTGACAAACCTAGCATGTAACAACCAGGAATGTGTCATAGTTTACATTCTGCAAAAACATCATGTACTCTGAAAAAGTGGTAAAAAGAGAACAGAAAAGCATGAGATTCTGCAATTATAGGTAGTCCTCAAGATAGAAAATGACCACTCAAATGATCTTGTGTCCCTCACCCCACTATTAAAGAGGATACTCCTTATTGTCATGGAAACCATGAAGAAAAATGTGGAACTTTTAGGGAATCTATAAGTTCAAAAGGAGGGGAAAGCAAATAATATGGAAAAAACAGATTTGGACATGGACTTTCAAGCTAGATTACATGAAAAATCTCAGTCCTAGAATACGTTGTACTATGCGTGAAGGCTTTCAACTTCACTCAGTTAAAATGCCTAAAATCCTACCAAATTAAAATTAAATTCAGGTTAAAATATTCTATATATGAGGGATGAAAAAAACTAAAAGGAAATATATTACTATTTTTAAAAATAGTTATCTCAAGCCGGTCGTGGTGGCGCACACTTGTAATCCCAGCATTTGGGAGGCTGAGACTGGAGGATCTGGGTTCGCGACCAGCCTCAGCTGCTTAGTGACTCCCTCCACAATTTAGTGAGACCCTGTTTCAAAATAAAGGATAAAAAACAGGGCTGGGACTGTAGCTCAGAGGTAGAATGCCCCCATGTTCCATTCCCAGTACCGCCAAAAAAAAAAAAAGTTATCTCTTGGTAGTAGGACTATAATAGACTTACTAATTATATATATATATATACATATATATATATATATATATATATATATGTATATATATATATATTTACTAATTCTATATTGACATTCAAAATATCAATACACTAAACTGCCAGTCAAGTAATTTAACTTTAAAATACCTTCTGGTAAATTAGTTTAATCAGTTTGCTCTCCTCAATATCTGAGTATTTGATATCTGCTGAACTGAGAGAATAGAAATTTTAATGAATGGATACAAGAGAAAGATAGTTTATATGACTAGTGAGGTCTCAATGGAACAAAGTCGGAGACTTACGATTATCATGAGGTACTAAAAGAAGAGTAAATTAAAAAAAAAGGTAGAAGGAAACAAAACCAAATTAAGCTTCAACGATTATAGAATTTTGCCCTGACCTTGTCCTATGCCCAGGAAAGGAAAACTATCCCCCCTTTCCGATCCTTCACTGAATATGGGCAATCTTACCCCCAAAGGCTCAGAACTCAGACCAATTATATTAGTTCCACAGAGCTACTTTGAGATTTATACAACACCAATCATAAACTAGGGATTATCGATGACGGTTTTAGCCACAAATCAGTTTTCATACATATATGAAATAGAAAAGGCTCTAGTCATGCAAAGGAAATGTAAGCTATCATAAATTCAGCACCACCATCTTGGTGTTACTGCCACATTAAATATGAAAGATAAGGGTCTAAAAGATTTGTTCATAGTTCCTAACAAATAATGTACATGTAAGAGCATATGAATGCATTAAGGTTCTTGTGGTCCTGGTAATGAATTTGTAAACCAACTCTTTGAAATTCTAGTTTTAAATAATCAGTACTATTGGTTTATCTGATTAATATGGTGGCTTTCAAACTTCTATAAAGTGTAGAACCCTTTGTTGCTTTTCACATCATGGAACACCAATCTCTGGCATGTTAGGACTAGGGTTGGGATGATAGGGCAGGCCCACATTTTATCCTGACCACATCTGCTTTTAATAAATGTACATGGTGTTCAAATGTTTGGGTTCCATGAAAGACAATTTGAAAACCACTGACAAAGTGGACAGCCTTTGGCCTTCATAGACTTTGCAACACAAATTCACACTGCAAAAGCTTATATACCTTCCATGTCAGGAGGAACAAGGTGATCACAGCAGAGAAGATAGATGAATCAAAGAAAGTAAGCAACAGGCCTTATCAGGTTTTTGGGGTGCCTAATTAAAAAGTCTTAATTGTGTCACACAAATCCTTCAAATACCACTTTAAAGTGATAGGCAAGTTAGCAATGCTGTTCTCTTGATTGAAAAGTATTAGTGAAATATCGGAAGTCACAAATATTGCTTAACGAAGAGCCTTTTCCTTATTCACAATACCTAGGAAGAATGGACATATAGAGAGTCAGGTTGCAATCAAAGATTATTAGTATGTAAATGTAACTCCCCATCCATTAAAGGGAAAACACCACCACCACAATTTTCTGAGTGCCTACTATGAAGCCAACAGTGTGTTAGGCACTCTGACATACCTCGTTTCATCCTCAATGGACTTTCAAAGTAAGCATTATTGTATACTAAGAATCTAAGGAGCAAAGAGGTTAAGTAACCTCTCCAAATTCACACAACTATTAGTGGAGCAGAAATTAGGGCAGAAGTAGGTTCCTAAACCCATGCTTATGTCACGATGCTCTATCTTCATCTGAGAGCACACTAGATTTATAAGAGGTGTAAAACAAAAGGGTGTGTGCTAACCTAATGAATAACAAATATATAAATGAAAAGCAATCTGAGGTCATCACACAGATGTGGATTTATAGATCATGAATTGTGCTTAGGAATCTAATTTTAATGCCTCTAAATATACCTTATGGTCATTCAAATAAGTGTTTATCTCCATATGCTATGGTTAAGTAGCATACAAATAGGTTTTCACTTTTGAATGCTTATAATTTTTTTTTTTTTTTGCGGTACTGGGGATTGAACTCAGGGGCATTCTACCTCCGAGCTATACCCCCAGCCCTATTTTTTATTCTTTATTTTGAAACCGAGTCTCACTAAGTTGCTGAGTGCCTCACTAGGTAGCTGAGGCTGGCCGCGAACCCGGATCCTCCGGTCTCTGCCTCCTGAATGCTGGGATTACAAGCGTGCGCCACCACGCCTGGCTGCTTATAATTTCTTTTATATGTTTGGTTTTGCCAAGTATATTCTTTCTCACTTTGTCACAATAATTATATACTTACTTGAACATGTGTTTAACAACTCTGCCTAGAACCGAGCTGAAGCCTGGACACTGATTTCTAGTAACAAAGGCAGAAGGAACCCACAGAACATTAACTAATTCTTCCAGTTCTGACTTAGGGGTGAGACACACTCTCAATGTCTTCCTTTGACAAATTTGTATGTCAGCTCCCTACATACCTACACAGCCTACTCTCAAATATCTTCAGAAAACTTATTTTCGCTGAAAACTATAGTGCAATAAGAAAGACAATTCCACATTTTTAGACACTTCATTTAAACTTTCAGAAGGTCAGAGTGGGGTGGGGTATGGGCAGGGCTGGTGGCAGAGGGAGTCTAGTCAATTGTTTACAGCAAAAAGAACATGAGAAATATAGACATAATCAACATATTTTAAAAGACTTTCTCAACATTGAATATGTGGCTCCCTTTCTAAAAGATAACTCTGACAGACTCTCAAGATCCTATCTATAGACCCTAACTTGAGAAATACAAACATAATTAAGTAAAAATCTCATTCTGTAAGAAAATGTCTTTCACTTCTTTGTGTGTGTCTGTGTGTTACTGGGGATTGAACTCAGAAGTGCTTTACCACTGAGCTATACCTATTGTCCTTTTTATTTTGACACAGGATATCGCTAAATTGCCCAAGCTGGCCTCAAACTTGTGTTCTTCCTGCCTTAGCCACCTGAGGAGCTGGGATTACAGGTGTGAACCACCATGCCTGGCTTCATTTTGAACTGTTTCTACTTAAAAGGATCTTTGTCTTATATGTAAAAAACTTAGCATTAAAATGAAAACACAAAATTAATTTTTCTTTTTCACATCTGTGACTTCCAAGAAAATATCCACGAATTTCTAAGTCCTGAAAGGACTTGTTTCAAAAAACACAGGATGGGAAAATTATTCTCAAATTAAACCTAGTGTTTTAATCTATTTCTCCATTCTTTTCCAACCTTATTCTATTTGTAGGGTCATCTATTTTTGTAGCCAGAAACACATAGTTAATTGAAAAATAAAAATTTTATTTTTTAAAAAATTTATTCTTTGCCAACAGAAAACTACTAGCTAAAAATAAACATTGAACATCTCTAAAACCTGCATGAGGTTTTAAGGATTAGATATGAAAGTTTCAATTTAGTCTATAATTCATGTCTGTTCCTTCACCAAGATAAATGGCACCTTTACCTTGGTGTTTTCTTCGTTTTGATGAAGGCTCATCTCCCTCAGAGTTCATGACGTAACTAGAGAGATGAAGCAAGGATGTCTGGCTCAGGTTGTCAGGTCTCCAGTGACTGTACTGAAACTGAGTTCTAGACTCAAACAAATAAGGTGGTCTCCAATTTAGTGAAAAATGCCTACTACTGAAGTATGGGTATGGAGCACGAGAATAATGTCCAGGCCACCTCATACAACTAGAAATATGTCTGTTCCAGCAACACCTTTGCAGATTCTCCCACGGTGTAGTCCAGTCTCTGCCCAGACTCTTCGGGTGATGGGGAAACATGGGGTATCTAAAAGAAATAAATACACTCCTTGAGGCACCACTTTTTGTTCAGCTATAGTAGACAAAATCTATTTCCTCAAGGGACGGTAACATAATAGTACTTCTAAATCTGTGAAGGATGAAGTGGAAAGCACCCATGGTATAACTATTAGCATCAATACCTCAATACTCTCCCTCTAAATGACCACAAATGGCATTCTAAATACTTAACAAGAAAATGCCACTTAAGCTCCCCAAAAGGCCACCTACCCCTCAAAATGTCCACAGAGAGATTAATCAAACTAGTACTCAGAGTAGCTTTCTAGTACCAAAAACTCAACGAAAAAATAAAACCCATATTACATTTAATACTTAAATTGAATATGGAACACTTATCAGGCTACAATTAAAGCAAATCTCTCCTCCAACTTAGAGCAAAAACATGTTTCTCAATACTTTTTATACTAACGTTACATTTTTTCCAAACACTTGTAAAGCTAAGAAAATAAAAGCCTATCACAACTTCACAGAAGTATTTCTCTTGCTCATCAGTGGGTGGACAACTTATTTTTACATTCTTTTCTTTTTTAAGGTATTCTTTTGCTTGGGGGAAACTAAAGAGGGTAAAGGTTACTAAAAATTTACCAATACCCCAAAGCCAACAGCATTACTTTACCCTATCACCCAAAATATCTTCAAAGTAGTGCTAAGATTATTTTTGATATGTTGCTCTCTCAGGATCTCAACTACCGCTAAAGTACCATCTTCTTAACTCTACTATGTCCACAAAATATAATGATTCAGAAGATTTTATCCTTTCCTCTGTATTTCATTATAAGTACATTTCTAAGAGTGTTAATAATGTCCACTTCTATCATTAATTGTTTAAATTGCATTCACTGTGATTTGACTTTTGTTACTTTCCTTTTTTTTTTTTTTTTTCGGTACTGGGGATTGAACTCTGGGGCATTCTACCTCCGAGCTATACCCCCAGCCCTATTTTTTAATTCTTTATTTTGAAACAGGGTCTCACTAAGTTGCAGAGTGCCTCACTAGGTAGCTGAGGCTGGCCGTGAACCCGGATCCTCCCTCCGGTCTCAGCCTCCCAAATGCTGGGATTACAAGTGTGCGCCACCACGCCCGGCTATGTTACTTTCCATTTTAACAGTATTTAATTTTTCATTACATATATTTATAGTTTATGTGGTCTCAAACTTCTCTAAAATCAACTTAACTGTCGTGTCAGTCTCTCAAGGTATCTAGTTTTGTGACAACTACAAAAGCCATAGGTATTTGTGCACATGGTCTGTGCGTTTATCCCAATAGCTACCACTTTGAAATATAAAACTTGTACTACAACACTTATTCTCTGTATTTGTAGTTATTTATGCAGATGTCTTTTTCTCGTAAGATCTTGAGCTCTTTCAGGGTCAAAACCTTCTTACTCATTTTAATTTCAGACTCTTCACAAGTGCCTAGCACAGTGCCTGGCACAAAGCTGGTACTCAGGAAACATTCTTGAACTGAACTGCCATCAAGCTCAGGCCTACAGGAGTTAAAACTAGACCCCTAAGACATATGTAGTAATTAATTCAATGCTGTGCTTCTCACACATGGTACACGAGTCGCTTTCACAGGACACACAATTGAACTTTTAGATTTGCAAGTATCTAACTACTTGTTTTAAGGTTTATTAGGAAAACACCATAATCAGTACGATCAAACCCAAGATTTCGTGGGCACTACTTAGGGCAAAGCCACCATTGATAGCGCCTGTTGGGATGCCCCTCCCCTCCTCTCTTTTTAATGAGTCAATTTAAAGAAAAACACCCAGTAAATAACATATGGAACGAGAACTTGGCGATTATCGTAAAGGTTGGTATAGAAGCGGCCAAAGCTTGAGAGACACCAATACACCAACAAACAACAAACCCCTGGGCGTGCGTGCGACTCGCGCGCCTCCCTCGAGGTCAGGCCCGCAGGGACCGCGCGGACGCCACTCCGGGACCGGGCGGCGGCGTCCCCGGAGGCCGAGGCGGGCGTGCGGCTGGGAACGGTGGGCCTGGGCTCCGAGGCCCCGCCGGTCGGGAAGGCGGCTGGGCGCTCTGCACCCGGACCCGGCCGGCCGAGCGTCCCACCGGGTAACCTATCGGGGTCTCCGGAGCCCGGCCCGGGCCGCGCCACCGCCGGGACCCTCTTCCTCCTTCCTCCCCGCCCCGTCCCGCCCCGGGCTACCCCGGTCGCCCGCCCCTTCCTCCTCCCCCAGTCACCCCGCGGCACTGACCGGCCTCTCCCCACCACACAGCGGCCGTAGCCCCTCCTCACACAGCGCCACGCTTCCATCTTCTCTCTCGCGGGCCTCCGATTCCCAAACCTGGGGATCCACCCGAACCTCTATAACCCACGCCGCGGCCTAAAGCACCACAGGCTCCCCATCACTCCAAATCCCGGCTCTTGGCCCGGCTGCAAGGCATGCTGGGAAGCGCAGTCTCGCCGCCGGCCAGGTCTCCATTTTGCCCAGTGAGAGTTCTTAACCCCGAAGTGCGTTGAAGGAGCATGCGCAGAAGGTGTGCGGCATGTTCAGCCATTTTTAAGTAGGGCAAAATTCCCGAACTCCGTCTTAAAGAAACAGAAAGAAATAAAAGCTGGACAGCTTTATTAAGACCTAAGGGCAGGCGCTCTGTGGTTACTGTATGAGAGCTAAGAAGAAGAAGAAAAAATGTCAGTATCGTATTTTTATACTGTGGTTATCAAAAGGCGGCTGCTCAAGCTGAATACTGTTCTCTCAGTTCCCACGAAACTGCGGTACCATAGATTTTTGCCATTAATTTTGTGGAAACACACCCACAGAACTCATTTTTAAATGTACGGATCTTGAGTGCTCATCTCTATCAAACTAATATAAAACTCTAGATTCTTGGAAAATATTATTTAAGTCGAGAGAGACGGAGGGAGACAGGGAGAGAAACTGAGGAAGAATAAAGAGCGAGAAGGAGAAAGGGATACTAGAAAGCAGTATCACTGCCCGGAAAGAATTCCCTTTAAAATCAGGAATAAGACAAGAATGCCCACTTACCACCACTTCTTTAATATAGTACTCAAAACTCTAGCCAGAGGGATAAGGTAAGAGAATCTCAAAGGAATAAACAGGAAAAGAAGAACTGAAATTATCTCTATTTACAGATGCCATGACCCTATACTTAGAAGACCCAAAAAACTCAACCAAAAGACTTCTAGAACTGATTAACAAATTCAACCAAGTAGCAGAATATAAAATAAATCTACAAAAATCAGTAGTTTTTCTGTATGCCAACCATGAATTCACTGAAAAAGAAATCTAGATTGAGCTTTTAGCTCCTAATCTCCCTGCCAGTCGGCTACACAATACTGTGGTTTTTTTTTTTTTTCCCCAAAACACCTGGAGCGATAGTATTGGCTTCTGTGCACACGGGTCAGCAAGCTATTGCTTGATAACAGTAACACTATGCTTGGAGATCCTTTTAAAGAGCACCATCAAAAAAAAAAAAAAAAAAAGAAAAGGTGAGACAATCTCCTGAAGTCCACTGTGAAAGGACACTTGTTTAAGCCTGGCATGGTGGCGCACTGCTTGAAATCCCAGTACTTGGGAGGCTGAGACTGGAGGATCCGTGTTCACTGCCAGCCTCAGCTACTTAGTGAGGCCCTGTTTCAAAATAAAGAATAAAAAATAGGACTGGGAGCCTTGTAATCCCAGCATTTGGGAGACTGAGACCGGAGGATCCGGGTTCACAGCCAGCCTCAGTCAGCTACCTAGTGAGGCCCTCCGAAACTTAATGAGATCCTGTTTCAAAATAAAGAATAAAACATAGGGCAAATACAGCTGGGGGTATAGCTCAGAAGTAGAATGCCCCTGAGTTCAATCCCCAGTACGGCAAAAAAAAAAGGACTGGGGTGTAGCTTGGAGGTAGAATGCCCCTGGGTTCAATCCCCAGTGCCGCAAAAAAGAAAAGAAAACAAACAAACAAACAAAACCCCACATGTTTATAGTATGGGAACAGAAACGAGAAGGCAGAGTATTCCACATGGAATTATCATTGCTTTCTACAAGTCTGAGAATGACTGTAAAAGCACCACAAATATTGATTTCCAGGTTACAAACCAATTTTAAGGAGTAGAAAAATTAGCAAATACAGACTCCACAAATAATAAAGATTTCTGTTATTTCCAAATGATACTCAGATTTTGCAGTTTATTAAATTTGATTAGCGGTTTACTGTATATCTTGTCTCCCTGATGACATTGTAAGTAACTTGTGAGCAAGAGTCATGATGTATTATTTTCACAATTTTCCTGACCTAGTGCTGTGCTAAATACACACTAGATGGTTAGACAAAATATTTCTGGATGACGGTTAACACCAGACCAGAATTAGAGAAGACCTGTGAATGAACAGGATCTTTTTCCTCTACTATACCCTAAAACCTCTGGTTTGTAACGTATAAGGAGAAACATAACACCTTGAAATAAGGAAATAAGTTAATAAGTAAATAAACATCCTTTCATTGGGCTACTGGAAAGATACTTGTCTTTTTCTGGAACTAGACTTTTGGAGAACTCTGTAGAGATTAAAGTTAATTCATGGAAAACTGATAGGAGTGCAAATGATTCTTGTTTGAGGGTAACTGAAGGAAATCCCATGGAGAGAGAACTTTGCACCTCTGTGGAAAAGCCAGTCTTGAATCCATTTGTTAAGTTCAATATTCCTGATCTGTAAATATGTTTTCATTTTCCTTTGAAAGGGTGATAGCATCTGTCTAGTAACTCATTTAATAAGTTAAATAAAACCATTGACATGTGTTGTTATATGCTTGCATTTCTCTCTTATGTGGAACTAGAAAGAAAATAGCAAAGAAAAGAGAGTTCAGGTAAAAGAGAAGACAGACCAGTAGAATAGTGGAAAGGGATGGGGAGAAGGAGAAAGGAAGGGGGAAGAAAGAAGCTTCTGGAAGAAAAAAAATCGAATTTCATATATGATGATATCACTACAAATCTCTCTAACATTTATGGGGCAGGAGAAGGAAGCAGAGGGGCAGGATGCAGAAGGAAATACATCAAGTGCTGTGTGCATGTAGAAATATACCACTTTGACTCTACGTTGTATAATTACAATGCACCCATAAAATGATACAGAAGAATGAAAATATTACAAATATAATTGAGGCTTCTTGGCACATGTGCTATCCTAGCCTAGTTATGCTAGGCCAGTGGGATAGGTTGCTAAGAGACCAAAGAAAGTACCCAGAGATGGCACGTAAGATATAAGGCTTATTGAAAAATGCTTACAGGGATGGTCTACTGGCAACAGGCTGGATAGATAACACCTCTTAGATGGTTTGCCAACTAATGCCTCCATCCATCCCCAGGTTATTCCAGAAAATAGTGCCCTCAGCCCTCAGGACTTATTGTCCAGTGGCAGCTGGTTGGACTAGTGACACTTACCCTCTCCACAGCACCCTCAGTTCCATACCAGTTCCTGCAGGGAGAGGGGTTTTGTAAGTTAGTCTTCAGTAGCAGTAACCACTGGCTTAGCTTTCTTGGTCCCATTGCACCACTAGCATCTCAGGGAACTTGGCATGCTTGCAAAAAAGCAGCCTTCTCTACACAGTACTAACTTGCCCTAATTCCCAGTATATGTGAGAGAAAGCCAGTGTTCTTTGAGATAATATTTACCTGGACATTCTGGCCCAGACTCATTCTAGCTGTTTAACTTGGCTAGTTTCTTGGGAATAGAGAAGGATATTTCAGGGTTATGATGTTTTTCTCTAAGGATGACATGGCACACCATTTACAAACCCATTCCCCCACCTCCCCAGATGTTACTACTATCCCAAATTGGTGATTTTGATTCTCATGATGCCATTATATATGTATATATATATTATATATATATTTTTTGTTTTACGGTACTGGGGATTGAACTCAGGGGCGTTCTACCTCCGAGCTATACCCCCAGCCCTATTTTTTATTTTTTATTTTGAAACAGGGTCTCACTAAGTTGCAGAGAGCTTCATTAGGTAGCTGAGGCTGGCCACAAACCCGGATCTTCCTGTCTCAGCCTCCCAAATGCTGGGATTACAAGCATGCACCACCACGCCTGGCACCATTATATATTTTTATATGTGAAGTATTACAAATAATATATAATCATTTTATATAACATTTAAAATAACATATAAAGGATATAATACTCTGTATCTTTTCACAACTTACTTTGTATTCTCGGCACTATATTTTAAGGCTTACCCATGTTTATATCTGTAATTCTGGTGTGTTTATTTTTAGTACTGTGTAGCATTCCAAATAAAAACTATAATTTATTAATTCTTTATTCTGCTCTTATGCCTTTATGTTGTTGTTGTTAGGGTTTTTTTTTTAACTGTTAACACCAATGCTTTTACTAATATTCTTGCTCATATTTATGATGATTCTTCAAGTCTCATTAATATAATTACCAGATGACAGAGAACACAGCCTTTTCTTTTCTATATATTACCAAATTGCCTTCCAAACACCTGTTGCCCTTCTTCTGGGACCATATAGAAATTTCTGTGGCACCATATAATAACTTCATTTCTATTCCTAACAAAATTTCTAATAAAAATTTTATGTTCTCGACCTTCCTTCTGAATGAGACAAGGACTGTACCAGACTAACTTCTCACCAAACTTTGCATTTTTGTTTACATTCCCTGCTCTGTTGTTGTTGTTCTTGAAAATATATTTTCTTTCCTTTTTAGCATTCTACCACCAAGCTACACCCCCCAGCCCTATTTCATTTTATTTTGAAACAGGGTCTTACTAGGTTGATGAGAGTCTCGCTACTTGCTGAGGCTGTCCTCAAACCTGTGATCCTCCTGTCTCATCCTCACAAGTACTGGGATTACAAATATGTGCCACCACGCCCAGTTGAAAATATATTTTCTAATAGTAAATGCTATGGTTCAGAGTCCACCAGCATTGTTGAGGGGTGGGGCTTTCTAGTAATTGAACCATTTTAAATTCAAGTTATACCCCCAGCCCTACTTTTTTATTTTGAAACAGAGTCTCACTAAGTTCAGAGTCTCACTAAATTGCCAAGGCTAGCTTGGAACCTGTGGTCCTCCTGTCTAAGCCTTCCAAGTACTGGAATTATAGGCGTGGACCACCAAGCCTGACTGACCCGCATATTTTTTTAACACTCTCTTTGCTTTTTGCTTCACTTTGTAGCAAATGTGTATAGTGATACTATTTTTTCATTTGGTTCCACTGATAATTCACTTATGTTGATTTCTCTTTTGAGTGATAATTTAGGGTTAGGTTTAGTTTTGTGACCCACAGTTATTTTTCCATAGAATTTTTGAGATATTACTAATTGTGTTCTAACATCTATATTTGCTGATAAAAGTCTGCCAGGAGTCTAAATGTCATTCCTTTGCAGCTTAGCTTTCTTTTCTCTTGCTAGTGGTTGTGTTTCATTTGTTTTTGCAGTGCTGGGGATAAAACCTAGGGCCTTGTGCTTGCTAGGCAAGTGTTCTACCACTGAGCTACATCCCCTGCCCTTTTATTTTTAATTTTGAGATAGGGTCTCAAAAATAACTCATTATATATATAAAAGAATATATTATATATTATAGAATATATAGTATTATAGATATATAAATATATAATATATAGGCATATTATATATCAGATATGTATTATATGTAACATAATATA
>PVLC010031109.1:0-19020 GCA_004027655.1 Graphiurus murinus
TAAAAAAAAAAAAAAAAAAAAAAAAAAAAAAGCACATGAAAACTAGAAGAGCTCTATATATCAGTTAAGCCAGGAATTAAAGCATTAGTGTTTCTTACAGAAAGAGAGAGCTATCGACTTGGAAAATAATTCAGTGGTAAGTACTGTCAGTGAATTTAAAAGATTTGCCCCAGATAAATCAAAATGTAGATAGCTGAGGCATAAGCTTATAGCAGATACGCACACATAGCTGCAAGTAAGGACATTTTGACATGGAGGAGCAAAATGACTTGCCTGGGAATTAAGTTCTCCAGGATGTATCCCCGAGACTATAGTCCTTTGGCTACCAATGGTTATGCTTGTTTTTTTGTTTTTGTTTTTGTTTTTGTTTTTGTTTTGGTACTGGGGATTGGACCCAGGGGCATGGGGCATTCTACCTCTGAGCTACATCCCTAGCCCTATTTTATTTTTTTTGTTTTGTTGCTGAGAGCCTCCTCGCTAAGAAGTACTGGCATTACAGTCACACACCACCACCCCAACTTCTACACTGACTTTTATGAGCTGCACTACCAATTTTCTTGTTTTCTGATCATAAGTAGAAGTGTGAAACTTTAACAATTTTGTTTTCAGTGCTAGGGATCAAACCCAGAGCCTGGCAGATGCTAAACATGTGCTTTAAAAGGGAGTGTTATCTCCAGCCCTACAGTCCCATTCCTCCTGTGGGCCTTTTTTACCTCTGAACCCCCTCTGGGTGTCAACACTGCCCTTTTTGAAAGCAGAGCTGAGCTCTATTCTATAATTAAAAGCAAAAGGTTTGAGAAAGTGACTTTTTTCCACCCTCAGCTCATCACTGAAAATGGGATGGAAGGCAAGAGTGGAGCAGAAGATAAACATCCTACTTCTTGACTTGGACGTTATAGTTTTGTGCAAAGGTAGAAGAAGCCTTTGGAATGAGATAGAAGGTAGAATTACCCCTCATTTTCCTAACGATACAGGCACTATAATAACTTTGGAAAAATAATCCTCAACATGATACCCATAGGAATATGTCTAATAAGTAATTTGAAATCATATAACATTCCTGCTGCGGAGCAGCGCCAGGGAACCGTGAGGAGATTAGATTTATTTTCTCCTGTTTTTGTAAATGAGGCTGAGAGGGAGGAAGAGGGGCATCGCCTACTTAATACTAATATTCTGACATTGTGTGACTATGTTCTTAGGCCCGGATCCAAATGGTCCTCGGGCAGAGAGAAACTGAAGCTGAAAGCTGAGAACCATCAATCTCCAAAGCTGAGCTTTTTCAGATGCTTTCTGAAAATTGAGTACACGCAGGATGTCCAGTGCATCTCCTGATTTCTAAAGGCTGGGGACTCTGGGAATGCGCCGATGAAAAGAAATCCCGGGGGGAATCGGCAAAACCTTGCCTTTGAAACAGAGACTCAAATTTCAGGAATAAAACAAATGATTTTTTTAGCATAGTCAGAAGAATGCAAATGCTACTTGAGTTTTCGAGCCTTACAAAAATTCCTCATGCAAGAAAGAGAAAGGGATAGCAAAGACTTTCAGCCAAGAATTTTAAATATAACAAAAATAATACTTGTGAAATATTAGCAAAAGAAGCTGGTCCCAGCCAAAGTTACATGAATATTTTACATTAAATGGAATAGAAACCCCTTTAAACCTTGACAGTTCTGTTGGATACATTCTCATAGAATGATAGGGACTTATTTATTTATTGGACAGTTGCTAGAAATCAAACACTAAATTAAGTACTTTAAAAGCATTGATTTGATTAATCTGCATGACAATCATATGAGGTGGGAGTTTTATCCCCATTTTCTGAATAGGGGAATTGAGGTACAAAGAGGTAATTAATTGGCCCCAAGGTTATTCAATTAAAATGTGGACTATCCAGGATCTGAACTCAGACCTATGACCCTACTGATAAGCTAGTGGACCTACCTCCCACAATGCATCACTGTAATACTTCAAGGCCAAATAATATGATGTGATGATGATGATGATGATGGTGGTGGTGGGGCTAGTTGTTGAACCAAGACCTATGGCAGGCACAGGGGAAAGGCTTGAACTCTCTAAAGTGCAAGGTGACCAGCTACCTGGGCTCCCCATTCTAACAATATAGGTGAATAAAGAGGAGAATTCAATAGGTTTACCAAAACAAATATTTCAAGGGCATCTTCAGAATCTGAGAGAAGAAATGACAGGACACACAGTCATTCTGCAAAATGCCAGAATGTGAACCAGCAAGGGCAAGGGAAAGATGTTTGTACCACATTGAATTCGGGCTGAGGAAGCAGCAGAAGAGAGGTCTGTAATTAAGAGCAGCTAGTTCATTCAGGGTGAGCAAAGGGCAGCGTTTCTGACAAGCCTGGGTGCCAAGATCAATATTATCTCATATTAAAAAGTAATTGAGGCTGATACAAGGCTTTTGCAGATCCAAATTCACCATGACCAGGAGAAGAACAAGGAGTGGGGCGAGCAGTTGAAGATAGCAACTAATTTTCAGTAGCTTAGGGAAGGAGGAGAAGAGAAGCAAATGAAATTCAATATTGCAGAAGTTAAAGCCCTGTGCTTGTAGAGAACAAAAGAAAACACGCCTAATGGAGTAGAATAATCAAGGGAATGCTCTGCATTCATGGGGTATTGGGTCCTTCAAAGACCTCTGCAAACAGACCAGGGGAATCCATTGCTTACACCTGTAGGGCAGTATTATTTGCAGGCTTCTCTGTAGTGAAGCTGGCTGTTGACAATGGTAAGAAAGTACCAACATGATGGTGATTGCATTCTTGGCCTTGAAGGGATTAGGATCCAAAGCCACCTGGGAAGAGAACAACTTGGCAGTGGTCCAGGGCCCCACTGCCTGGGTGCTCTTTTTGTAGGTGGGTGGGGAAATTTCAGTGTGGTCTCCTCCTGAAAGATAAGGTCACCTCACCCCTCACTTCTGTCTTTGCAGAAAAAAGTTCTTCAAGACCTCTGTTTACCAAACACCTAGTCAAGGTCAATGGCCAGATACTTGGATATGAATAATGGACAGCTGGATATCTTTTCATAGATGACTAGTTTTCAAGGAATTTGAATATTCTAAAGCAAGGATCTATAACTGTTTGGGCTTAACTACCCTCTGAAATAATTTTAAAAAGCTTTGTGCCACCAACTGAAATTTTTCAGTTGACATCTAAGATTTTTGTCATAAATTCATGCAATTGCAAAATATGTGACTTCTGGCATATTGTAAAATCCTACAATTCAATATATAACTGTTATTAACTCTTTTTTTTGTGTGTGGTACTAGGGATTGAACTCAAAAGCATTCTACCTTGGAGCTACACCCCCAGCCAATTTTATTTCTTATTTGGCAACAGGGTCTTGCTTGGTTGCTGAGAGCCTCTCTGAGATGCCAAGGTTGATTTCAAACCTGAGATCCTCCTGTCTCAGCCTCCCAAGTACTGGGATTACAGGTGTGCACAACCATCATACCCAGCTTAACTCTTTTAAATGAATCCAATTGAATGATTTAATACCCATCATCATCCATTTTAAGAAAATGAGTACAGACTCTTCTTTAATAGAAGGAAATTTTACATCATTCCCTTTCCTCCTTAACATTGTATTCCATTATTGTTTTTTTAATATTCATCTTAATGTATTATATTTTGTGTTTATCTTTTATGATCACACTATTATATGTTTCTATAAATGTGTGTGTGCGTGTGTGTGTGCATGTGTGTGTTCTGAAGTGTGGGGATCAAATCCAGGGTCTTGTGCATGCCAGGCAAGTACTCTACCTCTATATTTTCTTAATTTATAGGTTTAGGTGCTGGGGATGTAGCTCATGTGTGCCTAGCATGTGCAAGATCCTGGGTTCAATCCATAGAACTAAAAAAATTATAGGTTTAAAATTTTCACTCTGGATTAAGGTATTATAGTTGCTAAAGAAAATTATCATAGTGATATAAAGATTTTCAAACTTCAAAGAATAATTACAGGCGGGTGTATTGGTGCTTGCCTGCAATCCCAGTACTTGGGAGGCTGAGGCATGAGGATTGCAGGTTCAAGGTCAGCTTCAGCAACTTAGTGAAGCTCTAAATAAATAAAATAGGGCTGGGGGTATAGCTCAGAGGTAGATTGTTCCTGGGTTCAATCCCCAGTACCAAAATACTACTAATAATAATAAGCTTTATGCTTTAATAGAAGGAAAGACTATTTTTATTCATTTTTCTGATGATGCTGGGGATCAAACCCAGGGTCTCACACACGCTAGACAAGTGTTCTACCACTGAGCCACACTACCAGCCCCTACAGTGAAAATGTTTATAGACATATGAATTCATGAGCAGGAAGGGGATTTTATGGTGTCTTGAATTTTACTTCATTTAGTGTCTTGGAGGTTTTTATACCTGGGAAAAAGTTGCAAAGTAAGTTTATTTGTTTTTATTTTGATACTGGGAGTTGAACCCAGGCATGTTCTAACTCGAAGCTACACCCCCCAGCCCTTTTTATCTTTTGTTTTGAAACAGGGTCTCCCTAAGTTGCAAAGGCTGGCCTCCAACCAGCAACCTCCCTGTCCCAACCTCCCAAGTACTGGGATTACAAGTGGGGGCCACTGCACCCGGCTGCAAAGCAAGTTTTTGTTATCTGTTTTTTGTAATATAGGAAGAGGAAAATTGTGGCAGGAGGGGGGTGGTGAGGGAGACAAGCAAAGGGTCGTTCTTAGGCCAACCAAACCATAGGGGAACAATTCACAGAAGTTGAAGAGTTGGGAATTGATTCCCTTAAGATTATCTATATCCAGGGTCCAGGTAGAAAGACCCAGTGTGGGGTCCAATGGGGACCTGTGCTCAAGGTGAAGATGACTGCCCCGCCCTACACTGTGCGGACTGTCATTTCCTCTTTCTCAGAGGAGTCAAGAGATGCCATCCAGGACATCTCACAGAACAGGGTAAGGGTAGAGATGTCAGACAAATTCCTGCCGTGTGAGCTGCACCACTCGCTGGGTGTCCAGGAGTTATAACTTCCTGACATCCGCTGCCTCTGCTTTGAAGGCTGGAAAGATGAAGGACCCACCAGGTCAGCGTGCACCTGGGAGGGGGATGATGCTCATGCTCGGTGCATGTTAGTTTCCTTTCTTACTATGGAGATTCCTATTGTTTCCATTTAGCTGTATGGATGTTTATTACATTTTCGACAACTCTCAGGGGCAAAGTACCTGAAATAGTCCTCTCCTGTTATTATTCAGAGTTGGTACCATTAGGAAAAAGAATAGTTGCCTGGGTGCCTCCCTCTTTTCATATTAGATGCTGTGGGGAGCAGCCCTATCTTGAGTCCCTTCTTTCTGAGGTTTGCCTTCCTCACTGCCTGCTTCTGTCTTTGTTCTTGTGAATAGAAACTATAGCTTCAGAGGGCAGAGGATGTTGGGTATATAGATGCATTAATTATATGATAGACTTGAGGTGCTGTGTTCATGGGAACCCAACTACTATTTGGAGTACTGTATGAAAAGTACACGTTAGCTGGACATGATAGTGCATGTCTGAAATCCTTGTACTCGAGAGACTGAGATAGGAGGATTGCTGGTCCAAGACCAGCCTCAGCAACTTAGAGAGATCCTGTTTCAAAAATAAAATAAAATAGGGCTGGTGGTGTTGGTGTTGCTTGTAGGTAGAATGCCCCTGGATTCAATCTCAAGAGCAACAACAACAAAACAACAAAAATTACACATGTAAATTGTTGCTATACAAAACACATTTGGGTCTCTAGTTCATCTGTAAATGTCTTTGGGGCCCTATACTTTATCTCTATTTGTAGAAGTGGAGAAATCCCTTCAGAGCTGAGAGGAAGCTGAGGTTTGGCAATCTGGCGAATATAGCCTTAGACCATGGCCTGTGAAATCAAACAGATGCAGGTTCAAATCCTGGTTCTGTCTCTTACTAACTGGGAAACTTCAGAAGGTCATTCAACCCCTCTGAATCCAAGGTCACATCCACAAAGTGTGATCAATACTACTTTTTACTTTGTAGGGTTGTTTGGAAGATATAAGGAAATGCACATTCAGTACTAAGACAGCAGCTGTCATAAGTAAGTACTAGAGATTCTAGCCAGGAAAGTTAGCCAAGAAAATGAAGTGAAAGGCAGCCAGAATGGACAAGAAAAAAATGAAACTGTGCTTGCAGATGACATGATCACCTTAGCACATTCATATGATTTATTTATACTGGCTAACCTCTCCTTTGAAGTAATAATTCTTTCAGATAAATTCAGGAGTAGAATTGGCAGAACAATTATTTTATTTTTGTGGTACTAGAGATTGAACCCAGAGGAGTCTTACCTCTGAGCTACACCCCCAGTCCTTTTAATTTTTTATTTTGAAACAGAGTCTCTCTAAGTTACCGAGGCTGGCCTTGAACCTGTGATCCTCCTGTCTCAGCCTCCCAAGTACTGGGATTACAAGCTTGCATCACCACAACCAGATTGGCAAAATGATTCTTAAACATGAACTAACTATCCTTTTTTTGAAAGAAACTTTTCAGGTGAGCAATTCAAGTGGGCAAATCACTTTATCTTCAGTTTTTATTAACTGATGGAAGAGGGCCAGGCAGAGTGTAGGGGGTGACATTAGACATGCTCACCCCACCTGCAAGAAACAGGAGGAACATCTGAATTGGCCACCTGCATCTTGCTGGGTTTGGTTCCAGGGCTCTTAAAGGAGAAGGGACTCTTTAACAGGGGAGAATGCCCTCTGAAGGTTGTCCCCTGGGGCTTCCTGAGGTTAAAGTATTAGGAGCTCAAGGTAGTAGGTGCTCAGAAAATGTCCTATTGTGGAAACTCTCTCAGGTGCACCAAGCATTCCATTGGGAATTTCTGGATCCCTCCTCTGGCCTGTGCCAGGAACCATGCTGGACCGCGATTCTTCTGAATATAGGGATGTGTTGTTCACCACTGTGTCCCCAGTGTCCAGAAGAGTGCTGGCCCATTGCAGTATAATTCCAGTTGCATGTTCAATTAAAACATTTGCTAAAATTAAGACTGTGGAAAGAAACTGGTGTTACTAATTTTAATTTACAAAATCAAATATACCCAATATTATTTCAACATGTGATCAATATAAAATTATTAGTATAATTTTTTACTCTTTTTTTGTACCATCTTCAAAATCCAGAGTGTGTTTTATATTTATAGGCAATCCCTTTTGGACTATATTTCAAGTGCTCAGTAGCCAGATGTGGTTTGTGGCTGCACCCTGGGAGCCACTACAGACCTAGAACAATTGCTAGCACAGGGAAGTGACCTGTACCTATTTACTACTATGCAGTTAAATTAGAGTCTCTAGAATTTTTAGTGCTGCTGTAATGAATTGACAAAAGTGTGATGCTTTAAAACAGTAGAATGTATTCTCTCACGGTCTGGAGGCTAGACGTCCAAGATCAAGGTGTTGATAGGGTTGGTCCTTTGGGAGGCTAAGAGGGAGGATTACTTCAGGGCCTTTCAGCTTCCAGTAGCAGCAGGTGACTCTTGTTGTTCCCTGGTTTATGGACTCATCTCTCCAATCTCTGCTTCTCCTCACATGGCCTTCTTCTCTGTATGTGTCTCTTCTGTTTCCTAGAAGGTTACTCCTTGGACTTAGGGTCTTCCCCTAATCCAATATGACCTTATATCCAGCTTTATTTTAATCATATCTACAAAGACCTTTATTTCAAATAAGATGATCTTCTGATTGTCCAGAAGATCAATTTGGGAACATTATTCAATCCACAGAAAAAACTTAGGTACTTATATTTCTATGTAGCTCTTAGCTGATTTTCTATGCAATGTGGGCAGGGGAAAAAATCATATTACCTTACTGAATTTTCAACAGCCTTGAAAGGAGGGATCATTATCTCACTTTTACTGATGGGGAATTGGAAATTGGGAATTTTAGTAATTTCCCGAAGTTCTTCAGCTGGTAAGTATCAGACCTCAGAACTCAAATCAGCTCTATGTGACTCTACAGTCCATGCTGGCATTCAACCCTTTTTCTTATTTTGGTGGTCTCTGAATTCTTCTTAGATGACCCACATAAAAGCCCTTTGTAGAAATGTTTACTGTTTGGTATGTCTAGTCACTGAGTCAGTGACTTAATTTCCACAGTGGATCAGAATGATTTCTCTCTATAAGAACCATCTTTGCTGTTGTGGGCAGATACTCTCATAGTTTTAGGAGGTCAGAGAAGGATTTGTTTCTTTTCATTTTAAAGACAAGGAGATTATGAAAGGAGAGACTAGGTTCAGCAATGCATTTAGCATCTCCTCTTTGGAAACCATTGTCCAATTTGGGAGAAAAATTCAGAGTGTGTATCCAGTGGTAGAGATACCTCCTGGGTAGGATCTTATGAAGGAATGTTTGTGAAATTGATTCAGTATTTGGAGGAAGGGATCCAAGATTACTACATCGAAAGAAGCATTTATGTATAGAAAAATCAATATGAAAGGGAGGGATCCTTCCATCCAAAGTATGTATTTTAAGATTTAAGGGGGTCAGAAACTTATAGGACAACTAGGAGAGTGATTCTAGATAGTTCTGCTTGTGGGAGGGTCAGTTCTTTTTTTCATATACATGTGAGAGTGAATGCACAACCTTTTTCTTTTTGGTATTGGGGATTGAACCCAGAGGCATTTTACCTCTGAGCTAGACCCCCAGCTCTATTTTATTGTTTATTTTGAAACAGGGTCTCACTAAACTTCTGAAAGTCTTTCTAAGTTGCTGAGGCTGGCCTCAGACCTGTGATCCACCTGTCTTGGCCTCCCAAGTACTGTAATTACAGGTGTGTGCCACCTCACCCAACCTGAACATGTCCCTCTTTGTGGTGCCTTAACCTTGGAAGGCAGCCAAGAGGAGGTTTCAGCGAGCTCCAAGAATGGAGTATTCTTGCCCCAGACCCCAGTATCTCGTCAGGACCTGAGAGATGACCAAAACACCCTGAATCATCTTGGGACTACTGGACTGACGTCGTCCTCACATACCTCCTCCTGTCCGCCCCTCACAAAAGTCTCTTCTAAGAGGAACCATGGACCTCTAAATGTTATCTCTCACTCTGGAATGGTCTGCATGGTTCCTTGAATGTCTATTTCTCGCTTCCCTAAATAAACCTGTCTATAGCTCTACCCTTAATCTTGGAAATTCCAACCCACGTCCCTGCCATGACACTTTTCATCCTTTCCTGTTATTTCTTACTACATTTTTATTAAAGAAGTAGAACCACCCATAATGGCCATGGAAGTCTCTGGAACATGGTGAGAGGAGGTGGACAGGTCCGTGTCAGCTCAGGACTTTCTTTTGGCAAACTGGAAGCCTGCCACCAGACTTCTGCAAAAGGAATCCATTGCCTCCAGCTCCTGCCCCCTCAACCCTCCAGTACTGGCCAATAGGATCAGGTCTCATTGACCTGGAGGAGCCATTTCCAGCTGTGCAGTAGTCCCTTTCCTCAAATCAGCAGCAGCACTTGGCAGGAACCAAGAACATCTGTCACCCTATGGTGTTTCCATGCTTGGGCTGGGTGTCTAAAGGATGGGAATTTGTCTTCAAACTTGTTGGCAGGGGTCTTGAGAAAAGGTTGATTCTCTTCCTTGTCCACATTGGGACAAAGGGTCATGGGTCCACCTACCATGTGTGATGACTTGCTACTGGTATAAAACAAAAATGAGAGCAAAAGCAAACACCAAGCCCAACCCGAAGCTAAACAAAGCACAGCTTATTGCATTCCTGCCTGGGTAAACTGAAACCACAAGACCGTGGCTACACTGAGAACATATCCATTCTGCGGTGTAAACTGTGGGTTCCTGTTTGCTTTTCAAAAGAGCCTCTGTTTCCAGCCGCACGAGGCCTGCCTGCTCTGTGTTGTGGACTGAAGGCTTGCGTCCACTTATGTCCACCAGTTCTTATGATGGAGCTGTAACCTCCAGTGAGGCTATATGTGGAGCTGAGGCCTCTAGGGAATTAAGTAAGGTTAAACTTAAATGAGGGCATGCCATGATTTAGATCTGGAATGTCTCCTACCAGTCCATGTATGGAAGGCTTGATTCCCAAAGCAGCAGTGTTTAGAGGTGGACTCTTTGGAAGGCGATTGGATCATGACGACTTTGGCCTCATTAATGAGTTAATCCATTGGTAGAGCCGAAATGTAAGGGGCTGTTGGGTGGTGGTGGAAACTTATGAGGCAGGGCCTAGTTGGAGGGAATGGGTCCTCGGGGGTGTGCCCTTGGCAATATACTGTGTCCCCAGCCTCTTCCTCTATCTCTTTTTCCTCTCTTCTCTGCTTCCATTAGGTAAGTAGCTGGCCTCCACCATGAGCTCCCCAGAATGTTCTGTCTCACCACAGGCCCAGAAAAAAGTGGATCCTAGTGACCATGGACTAAAAACTCTGAAACTGTGAGCCCCTCAAATCCTTCCTCCTTGCAGTTGATTTTCTCACAGGAACAGAAAGCTAACACAGAGCATAGGGATGGGGCCCTGACCTGATAGAATTAGTATCCCCCCCTCCCTCATAGCAGGCAAGCACCAGAAAGTCCCAGTGAACAAAGGGCAAGAAGACAGTCATCTGCAACCCAAAGGCTTTCCAACCTCTACAAAAGTGAGAAAGTAAATGTTGATTAAGCCACTGGGTCTGTGGTATTTTGTTGTGGCAGCCCCAGCAGATGAATGCACTCAGATGCTCAGGGAGGCGGCGGGCGGGGGGGGGGGGGAGCTCGGACTCTCCCCAAATCCTGTACCCCTTACCTGTCTTTCTTGCCCTTGGTCTCCTTACTGGTGAAAGAGACCTCATCGCCACATTTATAAAGTTGCTGATTGTGACCCCCCTGCCCTCCCCCCCACACACAGAGGAGTGAGATTCTCTCCCAAATGGGAAACTTGAGATGAGATTTTCTGGCTGAGCTTGCCCTGCCATCCTATCACAATCCCTTGTCATTGTAGATGGTGACAGAGGATGTAAGTATTTTTATTTTTTTATTATTTTATATTTGTGTATTTAATTTCATTTTTTGGTATTTTTATTATCTTTATTTATTTCCATTTTATAGGTGAGCTCTGTGAGGCTGGCCAGTCAACTCCTGTTCTCTGGGTTGTACTTTTCTCTGCGTCTACAGAGGTATAAAATATTCTCTCAGGTCCTTACCAGATCTAAAATCATGTTTCTCCAAGAGCATTTCTGTTTTCTACTCATCTTACCAGAGACGTCATTTTTTAGGGAGAGAAAAATAAACAAACAAACCCTACAACATATGAGAGCAAAGGTTTCCAAAATAGTAAGGAAATACAGTACATACAGGTGTATATACCTGAATTTCCCTAACAGGGTGAATGTACTATGCTGGTATTGGAAGTATGAAGACAAATAAGATCCCCCCCTCTGTTTTCAGGGGCTTGGGATACACTGGAGAACATCTAAAATAATCAGCCCTCTATATTTTAAACTTAAAAAAAGAAATATAGTAACTATTACACCCTTTCCTACTGCATTTAGAGAAATAATAGCAACAAATGTCAAATGTGTTTTAACAGAGCCAAGCACAGAGCCCGGCTCACGTATGTGCACAGGCATCGTTTTCTTGTTTTAGTTAACATGTATCGCTGTGTGAACTCACTTGCAGCACACTGTGAGGGGTTCATGCAGCACTCAACTGCTATGGCTTCTAAATATCAGCAAGAGTGAAATGCCATTAGGGCACTAGGTTGGGGTGGTGGCTGTATAATATTGTGAATGTATTAAATGCTGCTCAATTCTACACTTTCAGGTGGTGAATTTAGCATGATGCAAGTGTCACTTCAGTTAAAAACAACTAATTGCTACTTAGACCAAGCATTTAAGATGTGCTTAAATACTCAAGATTCAAGTTCAAGAGTTAGTATTAGAAAGGAAGGAAGAAACCACAATGTTAGGACCCCAAATTACTGGTTATCCTTGCAATAACTTGTATCCAGCAAGATGAGCATAGATTCACACCAGACAGCCTGTAGACATTGAGGGAAAAAAATACGGAGGCCTGAAGGGATTATTAGGCCAAGAGCCCCATTTTCATCCGCTCTGAATCTGAACTTGACTGTGCAGCTCAGAGATGTTTGATGCCTTGAAGCAGGTTTCATAAGTTCCTATAGTTTTCCTATATATCAGAGTACAATTGTTGTTCCTATAGTATTCCTATATATCGCTCTCTCAGAGTACGAGAGTTGGACTGTGTGTAAAAGGCTGGTCCCCAGCCTATGAGGCAATTGGGAGGAACCTTTAAGAGGTGGCGGGATGTCCTTGGATCATTGGATGTGTGCCCTAGAAGTATATTTTGGGACCACAATCCCTTCTTCTTCAGGTTTTTACTTCCAGGTCATGAGGTGAGCAGCTATGTTTTCCCACATGCTCCCACCATGATGTGCTGCCTCATTGAAAGCCCAAAAGCAATAGGACTGGAACCTCCAAAGCTGTGAGCCAAAAGAAATATTTTCTTCTTTCTAAGTTGATAACCTCAGGTATTTTGTTACAGTGATGGAAAGCTAACTAATACACAGTTAGCTTTTATTTAACTTCTACCACAGAATAGCATATTGTACCCTGGCCCCCTGACCGCTTTTGCCTAATCTATGTTTCCTAGTCCTCAAATGCCTGGCAATATGCAATATAATCTTGTTCTTATTGTTATTGTTGTTACCACTCACTTGCCCTTTGAAAGCCTTCAAAAAATGCTTCTACTTTTAAGTGGAATGCTTTATTTTCACATGGGCAGGCATGCCTCCTTCTTCTTCTTGGATTCCTCCCAATGGAGGATTAAGGCCTAGTAATTTAATCACCCAGCCTCACTGGCCTAGTTCCTATGGCCTTGGTTACATCATAATTTCCTTTCACCACATAGTGTGTGTTTTCTGGCCAACTATCTTTCTTCCCTTCGTGCAATTGTGGGAAGAAAATGGAGCTGGTGTCTCGAAGCTCTTGTTTCTTTTCTTTGAGGCTATGCTCAGGCTTTCAGGATTTTTTCTTAGCTTCCTGAACTGCTAATTGCTTTTTGGTTCAACAAAACTAGACAGTGCTCAAGAAGTGAGCCTTTCTCCTCTGTCTTCTCCTCCTTATTATCCAACATCTGATGTTTTGCAGAGTTGTTGTTTTTTTTTTTTTTTTTTCTCTCCCAGGGGCAATGGGGCTATGGTTGGATTTTTGTGTGTTTGTTTCTTTAATCTTTGTTCTTGCAGCTCCGGCCCCCCAAGGGTGTTCTGTGACTTTCAGTAAATTCAAATGTATTTAGGTTTGTGGCTGCTCTTTAGTACATAAACCATTGGACCCATGATTCATATCCTAATGTTGCCACTTACTAGCCTTTTGATTCTGGGTTTATTTCTTCATACCTATTTGCATAATTGTGAGACTTCACTAAGGTCATCCCTAGGCAAAGACTTGGAGCCTAACATCTGGGAGACAATAGGCATTCCAAAAAAGTGTGTTGTATTGAAAGTAAAATTATTTTCATCTTATGAAATATTTGTCCTAATCTGAATCTCTGACTAAAATATCCTTAACCAAGGAAGGGAAAAAAATAGACATTTATTGTGGTGAGAACAAAAATTGGCACAACTTTTCTGGACAGCAATTTGTATCAAACATATTAAAAATATACAAACTGTCCCAGCAATTCTAATCCAGAATTTATATGAAAGAAATAGTTGATTTGCCCAAAGATTTTACTCTGAGGATGTAAGAGATAGGAAAAACCAAAATTGGTTTTGTTATTTTCACACTTAACTCAGAACACTTCAGTGACCAAAATGTGTGGGGTTTTCCCACACACACCAAGTAATTTGCTAGGGGATACTGCGGGAGTGTCCTCCAATACAATTTAATTCTGCCACTGTCTACTTGGAGATAGCATAAGGGCTCAGTCCTACAAGACTGATCCTATACTTCAGATGCCAATTGCAAGTTCCAAGTCATGACGTGTGTTTCTGACCAAATGACTACAAATTGAGGTTCCCATGACCCCTTCCTCAGGGCCTATTATTTGCTAGGATGGCTCAAAGAACTCAGAGAATAACTTACTTATATTTGCACATTTATTATAAAGGATATGACCAAAGATATTGATAAACAGGCAAATAAAGAGACACATAAGGTAATGTCTTAAAGGGAGCTTCTTTCCCAGTGGAGTTGGGGTATACCATCTTCCTGGTACACAGATCTATTTGCTGACCTGGAAGCTATCTGGACCTCACAGTTCCGAGATTTTTACATAAGCTTCATTGTATAGGCACGATTGATTATTAACTCAATCTCCAGCCCCTTGCCTCTTCTTGGAAGATGGGGGAAGGGTGCTGAAACTTCTAAGCTGTAATCGTGGTTTGGTCATTCTGGTGATCACCCCCAGTACAGGAGCCCATCAGGAGTTGCCTTGTTAGAACAAAAGACATTCCAAATGCCCAGGGAATTCCAAGGGATTAGAAGCTCTGTGCCAGGATCTGGGGGCAAAGACCAAATCTGTTTTTCTTATTATACCATCATATCATATAATTGTTCTAATTTAGATTCACGAAACCCTGGAGACAATTTAAATGTTCATCAGTAGAGGATAAATAAAAAGATTACGGTATATCCATAAAAGGAATAGTATATAGCCATTTTTAAAGTTTTACAAAAGAATACTACATGTCAAGTATGAGATTCATGACATTTTCCTTGTAAAAAGAAGGTTAAAACACACACACACACACACACACACACACACACACACACACACATATTAAGCAAAAATCAAACTTGTCCATTTAAAAACTATAAGTCCTGAACTTTATGCACTCATTAGACATGCTCTATCCATAGCCACCACTTAGTGAATGGCAACTTCATCCCTCCGATTGCTAAGTACAAAGCTCTGTAGTCATTTTAGATGGTCACCACTCACATCCAACCAATGAGAGAAACCTTTGATCCTTACTGTCAAGGACCCTCACCCAGAATTTTTGCCTCACCAGACCCACTGCTGTTACCTAAGGGCAAACCACCATCATCTCTCTCTAACCACAATGCTTTTCCCACTGGTCTTCCCGCTATTATGCCTTATCATGAGTATTTTCTCTCTATTTTATTTTATTTTGTAGTACTGGAGATTGACCTCAGGGGTACTCTACCACTGAGCCATATTCCCAACGTTTTGAGACAAGGTCTTGCTAAGTTCCTTAGGCTGACCTCAAACTTGGAATCCTTCTGCTTTAGCTTCCAAAGTGTCACTGATTACAGGTGTGAACCACTGAACCCAAAAATAAAATAAAGGGAAAGTTATAATAAAGCACTATTTTTTGGTGTGTGTGTGTGTGTGTGTGTGTGTGTAGTATTGGGAATTGAACTCAGAAACATTCTATCATTCTACCTCAAAGTTACACTCCTAGCCTGATTTTATTTCTTATTTGGAAACAAGTTCTCCCTAGGTTGCTGAGCGCCTTGCTAAGTTGCTGAGGCTATCTTTGAACCTGTGATTCTCCTGTCTCAGTCTCTCAAGTACTGGGATTACAGGTATGTGCCACCACACCTGGCCCGAAAGTACTATTGAAAGGTCTCTTCAAAGTGAAGCTGGGAGACCAAGAAGGGAAAAGGACTTATACACTATGCCAGCTGCTACCTAGAAATGTGAACTTGAGCTTGGTTGCCTTCTGACTGCCACAGCCAGAACAGATAATTATGTTGTACCTAGAGACTCAAGGTGCAAATCAAGAGGCTATTGGATTCTTGCTTTATGAACATTTTTACTAAGTATAGACATTCTTCTCTTTAGCCCCACAGCCCCTATTATATACAGCACCTATTCTTTCTCAATTTAAATACAAGTTCCCTGCAAAGGTATTTTTATTGCTTTGCCCTGCTTGCCCTTTTAAGTTCCACTTTCTCTTCCTCCTTTGCAATACTGATTCAGAGCTATCTACGTCTGTCTGAATTGCAATTTCTAAGACCTCAGATAAATTCCTGTTGCTTTTATAGCTTCTGACTTTGAATTGATCAATATCTCTCTGGCTTTATCACTTACTACTCTCCCCTCTGCTTTCTGAACCCCAACCACACTTCTCATTTCTTGAGCATATAGGCAATCTACGGACTGTTCCCATATATCTGCACAACCCCTTCTCAGCTGCTCCTCATCTTTTCTCAGACCTTCTTAGGAAGCTTACCCCACCACTTTATTTAATAACGTCTCTGGATCCCTCCCATCAGCACTTATGATAACCTTATCCAGGTTTATTTTTTCCCATAGCAATTATGGCTTATTAACTAGCATATTTCATTGATTTGTGATGTATGTATTTTTTCTGCAATTTCACATTTCTTAAACTAAAATACACTTGAAAACCACTGATATCTTCCAATTCGTGGGCAGATTTTTCCCATCTTATAGTGATAATCTTAGCATCATAGATCATACAATAATGATGTATTTTGAAATTGATGATGTAGTAGATTTTTTGCAAAATAATTACAATTACTTCCCTCCTAGTATCCACATCTGTTTTCAATGTGATTTTGGAGCTCCTCTGTTTTCCTACCCCCTACATTTTCCAGGTGTTATGGCTTGCTTTGATCAATAGATTGTGGAAAAAATGAAGGGCAAATTCTAAGCCAGGGCCTCAAGAGACCTTCTGTACTTCCTTTCTCTCCCTTGTAACTCTTTCTTTGCCATGTGACCAACCTCAAGCTAGCCTGCTAGATGATGAGGGACAGCTATCCTTGTTGCCCCAACTGACAGCCAGAAAACCCCAAGAAGCAAAGCTGCCTAGCTGATAGGTGGCTGATCATGGATACAGGATAAAATTCAGAAGAGACAGAAGAAGCATCCAGCTGAACCCTGGAAAAAATGATTGGCCTGTGGAATAGTGGCCTAAATAGCAATTTTACTTTGGTGTGGCTTATTATGCAATAACAGGTAGCAGATATTAATAGTGTCTGAAATTCAATGAGATATGATGAATACCTGTCTTATTGTTTATAGAGCATTTTCCTCCAAATAGATGTAGGGAGAAAATATTTCTTTCCTCACCCATTGAAATGTTTATGCCGAATAACCCTATATCAAAAGTTGGATTGGCCAAAGAAAAGCATAAAAATGTATTTAACAAAACTTTTTTTGTGTGTATGACAAAAAGGCTTTAAAAATAAAGACTCAATGATCCAGGGAAAACTGTATTTTGATGGACCATTGTACAAGATTATGATTAGAGAATAAAAGGGTGTGATCTAATGGTAATAACTAAGGCAAGCTTACAGTTTGTTCAGGTATAGGTCATGACACCCACTTTCAGGGGAGGCCATCAAAGAATTTTTAACAACTTGCTTCAGTGGAGAAGGGCCTGTCTGCTTGTGTAGTTTCCCAGTTTCCTTCTGTTTAAAATAGTTTGCTATATTTGGGGGTATCATGTTTGTGTTAGTCAGCTTTCTATTACTGTGACAAATTACCCAAGATAAACAATTGAAAAGGAGGAATACTTTACTTTTGCTCATGGTTTCAGAGTTTCAGCCCATGGTTAATTGGCTCCATTGTTTGTGGTGGAACATCATGGCAGGGAGTGTGTGGAAGAAGCTGTTCACTTCTGGAGACTAGAAGCAAAGAGAGAGAGGGCTTTCATAACAAAGCTTATAAAATCCATTAAGCTATGAATCCATAAATGGACTAATGCATGGATGAGATCAGAGCTCTCATGATCCAATCACTCCATAAGCCCCTCTTTTGAACACTGCTGCACGGGGACCAAGGCTTCAATGCATGAGCTTTGGAGACCATTTAAGATCCAAACAATAACAATGTTCTGAGCCCCACCACAAACTACATGTTTTGTGAGAGGAATTTTTGCTTCTTTTGTCTTATGGATGTGTGCATCTCCTCCACTGGGTGACGATGACTATTAGTTGAGTGTCTTATATGCATACCTGTGGGGATGCTCTTATTTTTCATAAAGACTGAAAGTAGAGTTGGTCTTCATTATTCACAGATTTGGTGTTTTCTAATTAAGATGTAACTAATCAATCCTAAAATTGATACATATGGCACTTTCATGGTCATTCTCAGATATATGCAGACAGCAAAGTATTCTGTGCAGTTTCCCAGATGAGGCTGGACAAGCAATGCTCTATCTTCTTGTGTCAGCAACTAGGTTTAACTAGTTTGTGTGTGTGTGTGTGTGTGTGTGTGTGCACGTGGGCATGCCCAGGACCTTGCTCATGCAGACAAATTCTCTGCTGCTGAGCTACAGCACCAGAATCAGGCCACCAAACATTCTTTTGTGGCCAATTTAGTGTCACTTTTTTTTTTTTTGGCATGTATTTGGTTGGTAATTTGTACTCAAATTAGTGGAATTATAAGTGATTTCCCATAGCTCCTTTTTTTGTTTAAAAAAATCTTTTTTTGTGTGTAAAGAAAAAAAATTGATGTATTTAAAACAAGCTATCATGAAATTGTTACTCGACTAACTACTACCCTGAGGTGGGAAACACCTTCTCACCTTCATGGTCTGGGTTTATTTTTATATTACTGGTACCTAGGTTTCTGGGGTTAAAGATACAAACATATAAGTTGTGAAAAATAACAACTTTCAACAGTTTTCTACTTTAGGGTTTACATCTATTGAAATTGTTATTATCCTAAAAGTTGTCCCGATATGCTATTTAAATTTCATATATGCTAAAATTTAGTTAACACCTCTCCTTTCTGTTAACTGATCATTACAATTCTTATTTGCAGTTATTAACACATCAAAATGGTGTCTGTTAGTTGGAGAGTCACATAATTGTCTCTGTTTATTTTTTTTTATATTCAGGGTTTACAATTGTTTGTTGAACATCCTTTCTGTATAAATATTAAAATCCAGATTTGTATTAAGTAAGTAAACAACCCTTTAGGTTGGAGAGGGTGGTGCCCCTCCCCCCATACACAGTCTATTTTTTTCACTGTAGAAGTTACCCTTTAGAAGGGAAATTTACAAAGGAAGTCTCTATCTGTCTCCTTCTCCATACCAGGAGAGAACTGAATCCTGAGG
>PVLC010031110.1:0-19020 GCA_004027655.1 Graphiurus murinus
TTTTTTTTTTTTTTTTTTTTTTTTTTTGCGGTACTGGGGATTGAGCCCGGGGGCATTCTACATCCGAGCCACACCGCCAGTCCTGCTTTTTTTTTAGTCTCTATTTTGCAACAGGGTCTCACTAAGTTGCGGAGGGCCTCATTAAATAGTTGAGGTTGTCCTCAAACCCGAGTCCTCCAGTCTCAGCCTCCCAAGTACTAGGATGACAAGCGTGCGCCACCATGCCTAATTTATAAGTGAAACTTTGTCACAATATGGGAAAAAACATAGGACGCATGGAGTCTGGTGCTCCCCGCTGTTTTAGACAGCCATGGGGGGTCGTGGACCGCAGCTTCTACAGATGAGAGGACTCTAGGGTACTTCCTGCCCGCCTCCTGTTTCTAACTTCTGTTTAGGCTGGAGGAAACAGCACATCTGTGTGCGTTAGGTATGATTTGTGGCTCAGTCTCTCCAGCAGAAACTGCCGATCCCCTGCCTGTGAGCGCACCTCCTTGCTTGCCACTTCGCTGGAAGCGGGCTGGGACTCGCTGGACTGTACTTCTTTCCCTGAAGGCCTTTCTTTGGCCCTAGGGGTCACTTTGCTGCAAGTGCCAGGGTGGCATTGGTGCCCACTGCCCACCCCCGCAGCAGCCTTCTGTCACGAGAGAAGGGGTCGGTGGTTAAACCCTGCCTCTGCCTCTTTCTGCAGTCTATCGTGAGGTGCGTCCCTGGCGTGGGCATCTACTTTGGCACGCTCTACTCTTCCAAGCAGTATTTCCTGCGCGGCCACCCTCCCTCCGCCCTGGAGTCGGTCATCCTGGGCGTGGGCTCCCGCTCCGTCGCGGGCGTCTGCATGTCGCCCATCACGGTGATCAAGACCCGCTATGAGGTGAGCTGGACGCGTCCCAGCCTCGGGGCAGGTGCACAGAACCGCCAGGTGCTGGGGCGGCAGCTGCCGGGGTCCGCTTCTGATTTGAAGTCGAACTTCAAATCAAAGAACTCCTTTGGGTGGGCCAGCCAAGCCAGGTGGGAACTAGCGCCCACGCCTGCCTGGTGCCCCGCCCTGCGTAACCTGCAGGCCTCGTGTGGGTCACCAGATCCACCAGATCCGTGCTCCCTTTGCAGAGCGGGAGGTATGGCTACCAGAGCGTCTACGCAGCCCTGCGGAGCATCTACCGCAGCGAGGGGCGCCGGGGGCTGTTCAGCGGCCTGACAGCCACTCTCCTTCGTGATGCGCCTTTTTCCGGAATCTACCTGATGTTTTACAGCCAGACCCAAAGGATCGTGCTCCATGGTACAGGAGGTGAGCGGGGAGAGGAATCCTCCAGACAGTGGGTTCCGGCTGTTTTCTCTGGGATGTGACTCTTTGTTGTTAGTATTTTCGATGCTGTGACCTGACAAGCACAACATAGGGAAGGAAAGGGTTACTGGGGGCTTATGAGGTCAGAGGTTATGGAGGTGTCAGTCCTTGATTAACTCAGGTGGCTGGAAAAGGCTGCGCTCAGCTCAGTGGTGACCTGGAAGCAGAGAGCGAGAGGAGGAGACTAGGGATGTAGATAGTCCCCCAGACCCTGGCCCCAGCCATGCCCCAGCTCTGAACCCGGCTACACTGAACCATGCTTTCAACACAGGAGCCTTTAGGGAACATGCCAGACCAAGCCATCACACAGCAGTTTGGGAACAGAGGCATGCCAAGACTGAGTCGGGCTCTGGGCTGGGAGCTGGGGTGCAAAGGAGGATGTGACGGGCCTGACCCCTGCCCTTGGGGATTTATGTCCTCTTAAGCTGCTGTCAGAGGCGGCGTGGGGTAGGCTGTCAGAGGCACGAAGTGTGCTTTGCAGAGCTCCTGCACAGTACCTCTCAGACCTGATGTTAAGGTTTCCGTGTCCCAGTCGAAGCCTCCTAGATCAGAAGTTTCGGGGTACAACTGTATTTTTCAAGTATAATTTTTTTCCCCTGAGTTATCAGAGTAAGTTACAGATATTAGACTCCTTTACCCTTCAATAGCTCCATGTGTATTTCCTAAGAACAATGACATTCCCTTGTGTAAACATCTATCTTACTAAATTCAAGAAGCTTAGTCGGGCGTGGTGGCACATGCATGTAATCTCAGTACTTGGGAGGCTGGGACTGGAGGATCACAGGTTCAAGGACAGCAAGTAGTGAGACTCTTGTCAACCTAGGGAGACCCTGTTTCTAAATAAGAAATAAAATTGGGCTGGGGGTATGGTAGAATGCCTTTGGGTTCAATCCCTACTACCACAAAAAAACAATCAGGAAGTTTAGATAAATTTTTTTCTATTTATTTTTTTGGTGTGTGTGGTACTTGGTATTGAACCCAGGATTCTGCCTCTGAGAAACACCCCCAGTCCTATTTTATTTGAAACAGAGTCTCACCAAGGTGTTGAGGCTGGCCGAGAACTTGCGATCCTCCTGTCTCAGCTTCCCAAGTACTAGGATTACAGGTTTGTGCCACCATACACACCAGGTAAATTCTTTAATCTGTAATCCATATTCTGCTTTTTCTAATCGTCTCAACAGTGTACTTTGTGGCACTTTTGTTTCCAAGAGTAGAGGCTAGTTGCTATACCTAGATGTGGGTTATCTGCTGGGTTTTGGTCATCAAACTTAGCCATCGTTAGCAAGTGGACCATGTGTGGGCTGCTGTTTTTCTATCTGAAGATGCATGCCATGGTATTTGACCCATGATGGATAACTTTTTAATCACTTGGATAAGCAGTGTCCAAGAATCTTTATGAGGACATAACTTTAAGCCCTGTTTCTTTCACCCACACGTTTTAGCAACAGCTAATAAATCATGATGGGGGTTGCAAAAGGTGCTTTTCTGCTCCAGCATTCCGTCTACATTCTTACATTTCTGGCATCTTTAAAGTTGTAACTCTTCACTGTGTTGGAATCCGCCTCTTTCTGACCTGGGGGAGAGGGAGTGGGTGGCTGGCGCTGAGCTTTCTTTATCTGATGAATGTGAGGTGGGTACCTGAATGTCCCTTTGTTCTGTTGCAGACCAGCTGGATTCGGCCTTTATGCCAGCTGTGAATTTCAGCTGTGGGATATTTGCTGGTGTTCTCGCCTCGCTGGTCACTCAGCCCGCTGATGTCATCAAAACGCACATGCAGCTCTCCCCCCTGAGGTACCAGTGGATTGGCCAGGCGGTGGCGGCCATCTTCAAAGTAAGACTCCACACTCAGCAGTGGGCCTTGTTGTGGTTAAAGACCTCTTGAGCAGGAGCAGCCTTCATCATCTCAACATCACTCGTGAGATGCACGTACAAATATGTGGCGATGAACCCGCTTTTAGGTGTAATTAGAAAGCACCAATAAAAAAGTCTCCATTCCCAGGTCAATATCTAGACTAATTATATCATAATCAGGGGCTAGGGAACTCTAATTTCAGTGGTGTCTTCAGTAGTTTGAGGCCAGCCTTGGCATCTCAGCAAGACCCTGTTTCAAAATAAAGAATAGCCAGGCATGGTGGTGCATGCTTGTAATCCCAGTACTTGGGAGGCTAAGATAGGAGGATCACAGGTTCAAAGCCAGCCTAAGCAACATAGGGAGGCTCTCAGAAACCAAGTGAGATCCTGTTTCAAAATAAAGAAATAAAATCAGGCTAGGGGCATAGCTTGGAGGTAGAATGCCTCTGGGTTCAATCCCCAGTATAAATAGAATAAAATAGGGCTGGGGGTGTAGCTCAGAGGTAGAAGGCCCCTGGGTTCAATCTCTAGCACCAAAAAAAAAAGGGGGGGGGGACCTAGGATATAGCAGTTTGCTTAAATACAAATAGACAAATAGTATTATTAAAAATCAAAGTTCTACAAATGGATAAATGATAGTACTGAAGATAAAAAATTCTATAGATGTAGCCGGGCGTGGTGGCGCACGCTTGTAATCCCAGCATTTGGGAGGCTGAGACCAGAGGATCTGGTTCGTGGCCAGCCTCAGCTACCTAGTGAGGCACTCTGCAACTTAGTGAGACCCGGTTTCCAAATAAAGAATAAAAAATAGGGCTGGGGGTATAGCTCGGAGGTAGAATGCCCCTGAGTTCAATCCCCAGTACTGGGGAAAAAAAAAAAATTCTATAGATGTGAAGGATACTGAAGTATTATGTAAGAACCACTGGGTTGGATCACTTGGTACACAGTACTGTGATCACAAATCAGGTAATCTTGTTAAAGGTGAATGTGAACTTGTGAGTGTGATATTTCTCACACCATTTAGGTTGTCTGCTTTCTTATTCTCTATGCCTGAAGTTGTAAAGTTTTACTATGATATATTCTTCAGCGTTATGAAATTGCGAATCATTCCAGGTTATGAGGGAGGAAGAAGCAGTGTTCTGCCTTTCATGCTTATAAAGATAGGACCACCGAGAGCATACAAAGAGTTACAAAAAAGTGCTCCCTCCTGATGGACAAATAACAAAAAGGCACCGCGCACCTTTTTCTTTAGCTGGATCCAGGATCCAGGGCTTGGCAAACAAACCATTGCGTGGCATTCAGTCCCTACTTGGGGCTCAGGGCTTAGCATATACAAGTCTGGGTACAATCCCCAGCACCCCCTCAAAAAAAGATTTTTTTTTTTTTTGCGGTACTGAGGATTTAACTCAGAGGCGTTCTACCTCCGAGCTATACCCCCAGCCCTATTTTTTATTCTTTATTTTGAAACCGGGTCTCACTAAGTTGCAGAGTGCCTCACTAGGTAGCTGAGGCTGGTCTCGAACCTGGATCCTCCGGTCTCAGCCTCCCGAATGCTGGGATTAAAAAAAAGATTTTTAGATAAGAAATTATCTTGATAGAACAGGCCTTCAAAGGTAAAAAGTACATGGATTAATTTTTTGGACTTGTTATTCATGGTTTGGCATAAAGTTTAGAAAACTAATACTGAGAGCTGGGGTTATACAGAGACTCTTTCTGGTGCCAGGTGACTAACTGTATTGCTTCTGGAATTTTTTTTTCCTTTTTCGGTACTAGGGATGGAACCTGGGGGCATTCTACCTCCAGGCTACAGCCCCAGCCCTATTTTTTATTCTTTATTTTGAAACAGGGTCTCCCTAAGTTGCGGAGGGCCTCAGTAAGCTTCTGGAATTTTGACATTTGTTTTCATCGCAGGACTATGGGCTGCTTGGCTTCTTCCAAGGCTGGGTTCCCCGCACCCTCCGCCGAACGCTGACGGCAGCGATGGCATGGACGGTCTACGAGGAGATGATGGCCAAGATGGGCCTCAAGTCCTGACGACCGCCAGCTGGAGAGGGTGGAGGCTGCCGTCCTGCTGGGTTCCCCTCACAGGCGGCTTCATCTCCTGCCTGGAGTTGGGAGAAGTCCTCCTGTCTGGAAAGCCGGGCAGAAACACGGTCGCCATGAGTCCCCATTCTAGGAGAGAGCAGAAGACCCCCGGGAGCCTTCAGCTCTCCAGCGGGTGCTCCCAGTACCACTGCACCTGGAGCTGGGGAGAGGCTTGCTTGCCCTGCCACGCTGCTCGAGAGGCATTTCCAGAGAGCTCTGCCAGGGGGCGCTGCTTCATCCACCCACCTACACCGCCAGGCCCTTGAGCTTGGGCAAAGAATTCCAGCCAGAGAAGCCATCGGCCTCTGCGTCTGCTCCAGCTAGGGGGGCCTGGGTCTGAGGAGAGCAGCCACTGTCAGGGGCTGAAGACAGGGGTGACGGCAGCAGCAGGAGGAGGAACCCCTCCTGGCGGGCTCTGGAGGAGGGGACGGTGACCCCTAGCCCCACATGGCCAAAGAAGATGTTGTGTGCGTGTTGGCCCTGTACTGTTTGAACTCTAACTTGTCCAAAGAAGATTTTTTTTTTTTTGTGTTGGCCCCTGTAACTGTTTGTTTGAACTCTTAAACTTGTTTTGGGTGTTTTTCCACAATAAAAGTTGAGAAGAATAAAGCAAGGCAGTTTATCATTGAAAGCTCTTTGGAAAACCTAAATAGTATGTTTATTACTGTGTTTGAAAATAACAAGATAGTCTTAGGGTAGCTGGCTCTTAACCTATGTAGGTTCCTAAAACCTAAGTTAAAATTTAAAAAGAGTCATATTTTACATATTATACAATTCATCACCCAGCTCAATTCAGTGATTTTAGTAACTTCATAGAATGCTGTAGGTATCACCATAAATCAGGTTTAGAACATTTTCATCCCTAGTAAGATCTCTCATGCCCATTCCTAATTAATCTTCCTTCCCAGCCCCAGCCCACCACTCTCCTGTCTATCAATTTGCCCTCTCTGGTTTCTTTCACTTTGCACACTGTTTGGGGGGGGTTCATGCATGGTCTGGCATGTTCAACACTCCATTCTTTTTATTGATGGCTAAGTATTATTCTGCATGCAGATAGAGCCTGTCCTCAGTATCCAGGGGAGACGTCTCATGGATGCTCAAGTCCTGATAACCTATGCAATCCTTCCATATATTTTAAGTCATCTCTAGATTATTTATTTATTTATTTATTTATTTATTTATTTATTTATTTTTTTTGCGGTACTGGGGATTGAACTCAGGGGCATTCTACCTTCGAGCTATACCCCCAGCCCTATTTTTTATTCTTTATTTTGAAACCGAGTCTCACTAAGTTGCGGAGTGCCTCACTAGGTAGCTGAGGCTGGCCTCGAACCCGGATCCTCCGGTCTCAGCCTCCCGAATGCTGGGATTACAAGCGTGCGCCACCACGATCTCTAGATTATTTATAATACTTCATGCAAAGTAAATGGGATGTAGTTAATTCACTATTAAAGAATAATGACCAAAAAAAGTATATGTGTTCAGTACAGATGCAAGGGTCTTTTTTTTTCTTTTTGTGGTACTGGGGATTGAACCCAGAGGTATTTTACCTTCGCGCTACATCCCCTAAGTTGCGAGGGAAGTTACTAGGTAGCTGAGGCTGGCTTCGAACTCGGATCTTCTGGTCTCAGCTTCCCAAATGCTGGGATTGCAAGCGTACACCACCACGCCCGGCTGCAAGGGTCCTTGAAAAACATTTTCTAATCCGAGGTTGGTTGAATCCACACTCGTGGAACCCCAGGATTCAGACAAGCCAAGCGTACCCTGTTTTTCTACTCCTGAGATGATGAAGGCTCAGGTGGTTTCCACTTTGAGGCTATTATAAATGATGCTGCTGTGAGTGTACAAGTGTTTGTGTGCATGTATGTCTTTATTTCTCTTGGTATACTCAGGAGTGGAATTGCCACGTCCCATGATAACTCTGTATTTAACACTTTCAGAAAGTGACAGTTCTCCAAAGTGGCCGTGCCATTTTACATCGCCACCAGCAGTGTGTGAGCGTCTCAATTTCTTCATGCTCCTCCCCTTCAACCTTTGTTACTCTCTGACAGCCCTTCTAGTGGGTAACCACGTATTTTCTAACTTCGGAAAGAGCCATGACTTACGCAAGGAGCAGAAGGGAACTTATGTGGTCTGATGGTTAGGAACAGATTCTGATCCAGGCAGCTCAGGTTGAAAGCCTGCTCTTCACTTATTTAAACAGGATATTGAAATTGTCCCTAGGAAGTGGGCATCATTATATCTCCTACCTCCTAGGGGGGTCGGGAGAGTTAAGTGAGGACATGTTTGTTTCTTTGTATTAGTTTCATGGGGTATTCCTAAGAAATTCACCACAAACTGGTTGGCCATTAATGCTAGAAATTCCTTTAGTTTTGTTGGCCAGAAAGCTGAAGTCAGTGGTTCCGCAGGATCGTGTGTCTCTGGAGGCTGTAGATGAGAACCATCCCACGGCCGTTCACCTTCTGGGGTTGCTGGCAAGCTGTGCGTTCTTTGGTTTGGACATGGAGAACTCGACCCTCCGGCGGTCTTCACAATGCCTTCTAACCTGAGTGTCTGCGTCCCTGTCCACACTTTCCCCCTCGGGGCCCAGTCATTACATTAGGTCTCACCTTCGCCTGGGATGGCCTCATCTTAGCTTGATTACGTATGCAAAGATCCCATTAAGGGATCCCATAAGGTCACATTTGCAGGTACTTTAGATCAGGGCTCCACCATCTTGGAAGGCACAATGCAACTCATAACACAGATGCTAAATCTACTTAGAGGTTTGTTAGCTTACAGTATATTTTTATTTATTTTTTGTGGTACTGGGGATTGAACCTAGAGGCATTGTACCTTCGAGCTATACCCCCAGCCTGATTTTATTTCTTCTTTGGAAACAGCCTCACTAGGTTGATGAGAGTCTCACCTCTTGCTAAAGCTGTCCTCAACCCTGCAATTTTCCTGTCTCAGCCTGCCAAGTACTGGGATTATAGGCCTGTGCCACCATGCCCGGCTTATATTTGTAGACTGTATGTTTTAGGTTAAAATAATTTGGGTCTGGGTGTGGGAGGATAGAGCAGAGTCCTAATCACCTAGTGGTACCCAAGCTGCCAGGGCAGAGATTTGCAGGTTGTGAGCCCTTGCGCTGGGGAAGCAGGCAGGACAGGAGAGAAAGGCAAGCAGGTTAGCTGGATTGGCTGCTTTCTAAGAACTCGGACTCTGGAGTCCTTCCCAAGGCCTCTAGCCTTTGATCCTCATCTGGAAACCAGGGAGCCTGTCAGTGAGGCCCCTGGGAGAGGAGAGGCAGATGAGCCCCAAAGCATGGGCTTCCCCACACAGATTTGCCTGCCTTATAGCAGCTAGTGAATTTCAGACACCAGAGTCCTCTAAGGAGCTCTTCACTGAAGGACTGGAAAGGGGGGGGGGGGGAGTAGTAAACACAATTAGAATAGTCTCATTTTCCTCTAAATATGAGATAAGAATTTGCCTTCGTGAACCCTGATTCCAGTGGCAAATGGCCCCAGAACACATCTCAAGCCCCAAGAACTTCTTTTTTCCTGTCTCATGGGATTGAAGCTCAGAAATGAAGCAGCTAGTGAGCTCCAGCTGGCTTTGGAAACGCCCATTGCCCTGCACTGTTTTTAGTTCAAAACAACCTGTTCCTCATAGAAAATTGCTTAAAAACACTAGAAAATGAGGCACGGGAATCGCCTACCCTTATATCTGATGTGGTTCTCAACTTGGTTGCACATTAGAATTATCTGGGAGCTATTTGTAAAACATTTTGGGGGTGGCAATGATTTATCTAAAAGCTAAGTAGCCAGGTGTGGTGGTGCATGCTTGTACTTGGGAGGCTGAGACAGGAGGATTACAGGTTCCTGGCCAGCTTCAGCAACTTGGTGAGCTCCCATTTCAAAATAAAAAGAAATAAAATAGGGCTGGGGGTGTAGCTGAGGGAGGATGTCCCTGGGCTCAATTCCCTGTACCATAAAATAATAAATAAATAGCTCTACAAGTGATTATAACTGCAGCCAAGGCTGAGATCTATTGCATAATTTGGCTATTTCTTTAGTTATCTTTTAATAACATAAGGCTTCACATTTTTTTTCCCCGTAATTGCCCTCATCCTGAAATTTTTTTGTATCCTGGAACATATTTCATTTGTGGTACTGAGGATAGCTCAGGGGTGCTCTACCACGGAGCCACACCCGATCCTTTTTTATTTTACAACAGTTTCTCTAAATTGCAAGGCTGGCCTGGAACTTCCAACCCGACTGTCTCATAGAACGTGTTTTAAAATGGCTGCATAGCATTATTGCATGGAATATACATCTAGGGTTGAAACCAGGGGCACTTCTACCTCCGAGCTACTCCCCTAGTCCTTTTTCAAATATTTATTTTGTGGTACTGGGGATTGAGCCCAGGGACATTCTATCTTCGAGCTACACCTCAGCCCTATTTATTTATTTTTTGAAAGTCTCGCTAAGTTGCTGAGGCTGGCCTCAAAGCCTCGATCCTCCCGTCTCAGCCTCCCAGGTCCTGGGATTGCAGACGTGCACTACCGTGACGGGCACGAAATATATTCTTACTAATCTCCTGTTGGCAGGTACTGTAATTTTTTTTATTCCTAAAAATAACCCTCACGTATACGCATAGACTCGCGGTGTTCCAGTCCTTTCCACGTTACAACCAAATCGCAGCGCGGGTCAGCAGGCGGATCGGTCAGTTTCCCACTTCGCCCAGCCGGGGTGCCAACCCAGGCTCCGCCCGCCCGCCCGCGCTTTTGATCAGAACTTCGGGAGAAATCGCCGAGGGCCGTCGCCGCCGTGAGAGTTCTGAAGTGCACTTCGGGTCCGGCCTCCTCTCGCCACGAAAGTCTGCGCCTGCGCAAGAGCCCGCCTTCCGGAGCGGACCCGTCCGAGTGACGCAACTTCCGCTCGGCCTTCTTTGCCATTGGCTGGCGGTGGGATATAAAAGTACGTCATTTCCGGCCGCCAGTCCTTTCCGCGCTGTCCAGGGAGGGGTCCATACGGCGTTGTTCTTGGTGAGTTTTCCCGGGGTCTCCGCGCCTCTAAAGGCGACTAGCACGAGCCTCCCGCGCACACGACGGGCGCGGAGACGGGGTGGAAGCCGCGGGGCGGGCCCGCCTTCCTGCTCCGCGCGGTGGCCTAGCCCGTCGGCCGCACGTGGCCCGGCTCAGAGCGCGGATCCTCCAGGTCCGGGGATCGGGCGCAGAGCGAGCTCCGATCGGGGCCGGGGCCGGGATCGGGATCGAGGTCGGGATACTGGTGCAGAAAGCGCGGGGTCGCATGGCGTGGTGTCCCTCGGGCCCGCTCAGAGCGGCCTGCCAAGAAAGACTCGGGCGGCGACCCACGCCAGCGCCTAGGCCGGCCGGTGTCGGTTCGCGCCGTTCAGGGCAGGGGGGAGGAGGTTCTCAGCAAGGTTTTGAGACGCCCAGTGCCAGCACGGGAAAGAAATTGTGACCCATCAGTTAAGAGTTTTCTGAAGCCCGAAACCTGTTGAACTCGTGTGTCCTCAAAGATGGCTGCTCATTTTTCACATCTAATTGTTAATCTTGGCGAATCCATAACTTTTTTTTTAACTTCTGTGTGTCTCGAGGAGTAGTATATCGAATCGCTATTTTCTGTAACTACATAATCTGGGTGTTCTGTTGACGCTCTTCTCTACAAAGATTGTTGCAGTTCTGTAATGCAGACATGTATCTGTTAATGGTCTTTTATTTTTTCACTACCCTGTCGTTGCAGGTGAGGTCTTTCCTTGCTTTGAACTTGAAATTGGTTTAAAATGCATCCTCCTACTACTTAACTCACTGGAATGAAAAGAACTCGGTTTAACGTTAATGCTGTTTGTGTTTTGTTTTTCCAAGATTCCCGGCGTAACTTAAAGGGAAACTATCACAATGTCCGGAGCCCTTGATGTCCTGCAAATGAAGGAGGAGGATGTCCTCAAATTCCTTGCAGCAGGAACCCACTTAGGTGGCACCAACCTCGATTTCCAGATGGAACAATATATCTACAAAAGGAAAAGTGATGGTCAGTTACTGTTTTCTGTTACTTTAGTTGTAAGTACACGTGACTCTGCCTTCTGATGAGTAGTGCCAGGTGTTCTGTTGATGGTTGGGAGGAAATATTGCGAGGCTTTACTGGGGATAGTATGGCAATTGCCAGGTTTGGGTGGAAGTTGGGGAGATGTGAAGATGTTCTGCTAATTTTCCTGTCATTCCTTTACATCATGGGTACTGAGAAGGGTCTGTCGAACTGAGAAAAACAGGGCAAGAAGTAGAATAAGCAACATGGTTTGCAAAGGTTAGGGAAGTTTTGAGGAGGATGGTATTAAGTTGACGGGGCACTTCACCTTAGAAGTAGAGCCACTGAAAGATTTAAGCCTGGGCGTGGCCTGCTGTAAAGGAGTTGTAGGGCAGGTGTGACATCATTGAGATGATGGGAGCCCAGGGAAAGGGAAATATGAACAGAATCGAGGCTGCACACTATTAAAGCTCAGGGTAGAGGCCAGTTTTGGCCAGTGAACTTCTGAGTGTCGGAAGTGTGCTACAGTAATGGCAGGATTTTCGCTAACACCAGTAGAGCTCGCCTCTATGACTGGAGTTTGTTAGTACTCGCTGCCACAAAAGCTCAGCCTTCAGAAAAACGCATGGCCACATCCAGTCTTAAAAATCCCATCAGGAGGGCTGGGGCTGTACCTCAGTGGTCAGAATGTGCTTAGGGACCCTGTCCCATCTCTAGATAAACAACAGATTCTTGTCACGTAGGTATCTACATCATAAATCTGAAGAGGACCTGGGAGAAGCTTCTGCTGGCCGCTCGCGCCATTGTTGCCATCGAAAACCCTGCTGATGTCAGCGTCATATCCTCCAGGAATACTGGCCAGGTTCGTAGACGTCTTGTAGACACAGGCTAGATAGGAAAGGTTTTCTTGGGCTGGGTTCTAGTCCCTGTCTCCAGTTTTCAAGTGACTCGTCCTAGTAGCATATGCCTGTAATCCCAGACTGAGGCAGGAAGGTTGCAAGTTCAAGGCCAGCTTTAGCAGTTTATGCAGACCTTGATTCCAAAGGAGGACTGGGGATGGAGCTTAGTGATAAAGTAGCAGCATAAAAAAAAAGTCAGGCCTGTTGGCACACACCTGTAATCCCAGTACGTGGGAGAATTATAGGAATGTGGCCAGCATGCTATAACTTTGTGAGACCCTGTTTCAGAATATAAAATAGGGCTCCCCCATGCCACAAAAATAAGTAAAAAGACTAGTATGAGATGAAGCTTTAATTTTTTTTTTTTTGGCCCCAGTTCTATTTGACAGTTTTCTGTTGAAAAACAAAACTTAATTTCTGATCTATAGATTGCCTTATAAAAGTTCTAGTATTTCTTTCACTCCAAATTGATGTATTTAAAAATTGTGTAGTCAGCTGGGCGTGGTTGGGCACGCTTGTAATCCCAGCATTCAGGAGGCTGAGACCGGAGGATCCGGGTTCGCGGCCAGCCTCAGCTACCTAGTGAGGCACTCTGCAACTTAGTGATACTCGGTTTCAAAATAAAGAATAAAAATATAGGGCTGGGGGTGTAGCTCGGAGGTAGAATGCCCCTGAGTTCAATCCCTAGTACCGCCAAAAATAAATAAATAAATAAAAATAAAAATTGTGTAGTCAAAACTATGCTTTCAGTGTTGGCAATAAAGACAAGTTTCCTTAGACCCTTATAAGTTATTCCCCAAAGACTTGTGACTAGACTAGTACATGAAAGCAGAAAGATGGTTTTAACTCTTGCTGTAGAGTGAGCTGGGTGACTAGTCTTGGTGCTTCCGCACATCTAGATTGGGCCAGGCAGTGTTACTAGGTACTTGGGATATAGTGGGAAAACTATCAAGTCTTCCTTTTTGAAGGGATGCGCAAAGTAGTCTCTGGAGGAGGAAAAGGAAGGAAGGTGGTATGTGCTTGCTTTGCACTGGGTAGCTGTGATTAAATGGGACCAGCGCCGTTCTGTGCTAGGTGTGGTGATTTCCCATCACCCAGTGTGACCCGTAGACACCAAAGTAAGTGCCCGAGTCACTGACATCAGTGACCAGCTTGGTACACGGGCAGAGTGGTTGCAGAGCCTCCAGCAGTCAGGGAACCACACACCCGAGGGCGGGGTGCGTTTCAGGCAGTGCCCTGGAGGGCGTTCGAGTGCTTTTCAGTTAACTCGGGATAGCTGGGAATGTTTGGGTGGTTTGGGTGATTTTGCTTTTCTTTGGGGCAGGAATGTTTGGGGCTTCCGACTAGATGGGCTGCTTCCTGTACCCCTGGACAGCTGCTGACCCTCATTTATTTCTTAAGCGCGCCGTGCTCAAGTTTGCTGCGGCCACCGGGGCCACCCCCATCGCTGGCCGCTTCACTCCTGGGACCTTCACCAACCAGATCCAGGCCGCCTTCCGTGAGCCACGGCTTCTGGTGGTGACGGACCCCAGGGCTGACCACCAGCCTCTCACAGAGGCGTCTTACGTCAACCTGCCCACCATCGCGCTGTGCAACACAGACTCTCCTCTGCGCTACGTGGACATTGCTATTCCCTGCAACAACAAGGTAACGGCTTGTAGCGTTTGAGTGCTCTAGAAGAGCCAGGCGTTGTGTGCACATTGTTAGAGCTTGGAGTCGAGGCCACTGGCTGGCCGATGAACTCGCAAGTGTAGGTAGTGTGCTACACGAGGGGCAAGCTTTCGCTAACACTCCACTCTACCCCGTGAGTGGAGATTGATAGTAGTCCTTGCTACACGTATCCTGTTAAAGCATAACAATTCTGAAGAGAGAGAACCTTAAGGTGGCCTGAATTTTCTTTATTTCTTTATCTACTTGGGCCTCGCTGGCATTCCTTGGCCTGTTTTCAAACCAGCTCGACGAGTCTGTTGGTAGATTCTGAAACAGTGGGCTGCATGTGGTTCAGATCGGGTCACTTGTTAACCAGCCTTGAAACCCTGGTTACACATCAGAATTGTCCAACGGCATTTGTTTTATCATAGTGTGGGGACGCATGCTTTTTAAAATGGCATTGCTTCCAGTGGTCTTATTTAGTTGCCCATTGTGGAGTCCTGGCAGTGGTGGTTTGTTTTTAAACCCCATGATTCCAATGGACAGTCAAGGTTGGGAACCTCCTAAACGGTCTTTGTCAGAAGCACTTTTTAAAGTAGACATAAGACTTCTTTTGGTCGCACGGGACCCAGGTGGTCTGGGCAGGTAAGTCGCATGGGAGTGCTTGCTGTTTAGCCCTGTGAGGTAGCACTGTTTCACATTCTGCTGCTCTTGCAGGGAGCGCACTCGGTGGGTCTGATGTGGTGGATGCTGGCCCGGGAAGTCCTGCGCATGCGCGGCACCATCTCTCGGGAACACCCGTGGGAGGTCATGCCTGATCTCTACTTCTACCGAGATCCTGAAGAGGTAAGCTCGAGGCACCACGGGCTCCTCACGGAAGCAAGTGGGACACCTTGGCTTGTGCTTTCTGGAAGCAAAATTTGTCAGTTCTTCTGTAAGCTTTTTCTTTTCTTACCACCAGATTGAAAAGGAAGAGCAGGCTGCCGCTGAGAAGGCGGTGACTAAGGAGGAATTTCAGGGCGAATGGACTGCGCCAGCTCCCGAGTTCACGGCTGCTCAGCCGGAGGTTGCCGACTGGTCTGAGGGCGTGCAGGTGCCCTCTGTGCCCATTCAGCAGTTCCCTACTGGTGCGTGTGGTGTTTGCGGCTTAGAGTTTAAGCTAGTTTTAGTAATCTCTAGAGATTATACTAGTTTAAGAGGTTCATTCCCAGTGTACTATACCTACAAATACACAAGTTGAATTTGGGTGCTTTTGGAAGATGTTAGCCTTGGTCTTTGCTATATGTCTGAAATAACGCAGTGTGTATCTGACAGACTGCTGTTGGGTTGGGGTTGGGATGGGAAAAATCCTACTTAGGGGCCAGAGCTGATGGCTTTCTTTGGCTTTTCTTCACAGAGGATTGGAGCGCCCAGCCAGCCACTGAGGACTGGTCTGCGGCTCCCACTGCCCAGGCCACGGAATGGGTCGGAACCACCACAGAGTGGTCGTGAGCTCTCCTGCGGGCACTTGAGCCAAGTGGAAAGAAGGTTGACGGAAAATAAACATCGGTTTCTAAAGTCGCGTCTGCTGGAGTTTTTATTCCAGGTCAATCCTGGGATCGCTTTGCCTCTTGGCGTTGGTTTTGCTTCTGAAAGGCCACTCTGTAAAGTGTCTTGAAGAATAGGTAACGCTACGGCGGAATTGTTTTCGTTCAGTTTCATTCCGTGTCATACTGTTTGATACGTGGATGCCAGCTATCGCCATGCTTCCATCAGGCATAAGTAACTATATACAGTAGAGCCAACCAACCTCTGCCCTTAGAATTTACAATATGTATATTTCAGGTACAAAAATAAGCTAGTTAAACAAAAAAAGAAAGACAAAATCAAATAAAAACAACAAAAAAGAAAAAAATAACAAAAACTAGTAAGTAGCTATAAAACAGTTTCTATGTGAACTTACATACCCAATTTATAAAGTTTCTACTATCTCAGATTAGTAGTCCTTGCCATCTGTGGTTAACTCAAAATGTAGGAAACTTAAGACATTTTAAAAGTAGTGTTTTTCTGGCCGGTTGTGGTGGCTCACACTTGTAATCTCAGTACTTGGGAGGCTGAGACGGCCAGCCTCAGCTACTTAGTGAGACTCTCTGCGACTTAGACCCTGTTTTAAAATAAGGAACAAAAATTAGGGCTGGGGATGTAGCTTGGAGGTAGAATGTCCCTGGGTTCCATCCCCAGTACCACACACAAAATTTCTGACTAGTACTTTTAGTAGCAACAGATTTTAATTTATCACAAGTCTTTTCTAATCCAATGAAAGCATTTCTATGTTGCCTTTTAATTTCAATTAAGAGCAGCTGCTGACTTTCCACTTGACTATTTAATAGAGACTTTAAGAGTTCACTTCACTTGCTGGAGCATTTCTCCATGAACTAGAAAGCCAGTCTGGGGGCTAGATTCCCTTCTGGCAGCAATTTGTAAAGTGATTGAAAAAAAAAAAATCTTGTGTTTATTACAGAGCTTTGTAACTTAATATTTGACAGGATGTGCTGGAGGTTAACTACTCTGCCCTAAGGAATGTGGGAGCAGGTAGAGCTAGAACCTTACCCCTCCTTTAGAGATTTCGTAATTTGGACTGTAATTCAGATAAAGGACATTGCAGGCTCTAGCCAACGCTGCTTGCTGCCTCACGCAGCTCCGTAACTCCCTAATTGTGAGGTGGTTCCTGCCACGGGAGGTCACTGCTCCCTGCAGCTTCCTGAAAATTATCTTGCAGTTTCTACCACAGAAGGTCACTGCACTAGAGCAGCTCCCTGACACTAGTCTTTCTCACATGACAGTGACAAAGCCTGATAAGACTTTAAGATAATTTAATATATAGGAGTTCTCCAGGCCTGTAGCCATGGCCTTAATTTTATAGAAACTACAGATGATGCATCATAAACAATTGTCACGAGTTACAGTGTAAGTGGGGAGGCAGATGTGACAAGCTTAGAGGAAGGAGGGATTAGACGTCCCTGAGTGGAAACAGGCCACACCATAAAGATCACACTGGGTTCCTTGCAATGTCCCCTCGCTGATGAATATCGTATTGCAGCTGGGCTGGTCCAAGATGACAAAAGGACTAACGAGTAATTCAACAGCATTAACATTTGAAATAAAAAATTTAAAGCTGACTATAGGAATGAGATCAAGTTCTCCTATCATAGCTTCCCGTGGATAGCCACTAAAAACAAAAATGGAGCCGGGCGTGGTGGCGCACGCTTGTAATCCCAGCATTTGGGAGGCTGAGACTGGGGGATCTGAGTTCTCGGCCAGCCTCAGCTACCTAGTGAGGCACTCCGCAACTTAGACCCTGTTTCAAAATAAAGAATAAAAAATAGAGCTGGGGCTATAGCTTGAAGGTAGACCACCCTTGAGTTCAATCCCCAGTACCACAAAAAAAAAAAAAAAAAAGGGGAGGGGGCGGGGGGAAGTACTGTTGGAAGATAATGAGAAAAAGCAGGTTTCTGGAGGGGGATGATCCCAGGAAGAGAAGCGCTAGGTGGATGTCCTATCCTCCTGTCTTGTATCTTCTGTGCTGGTCCTCAGCCTGCTTCGAGCAGAACAACTAAAACCTGGATAGAATCCTGTCACCTACCTGGAGAGATTTAATGCAAATCACCTGTAACCCCACTGGCATTCAATGCTGCTTATCTCCAACAAAGAAACGCTTCCATCTGTGGGCACACGTGCAGGTATGGTGATGTGTGCACCTGGCTGTTCAAGAACAGATGACATCTTTGAAATGTCCAGCCACCAGCTAGCACACGGCAGGTGCACATTGAATTCTCTAGAAGCACTAGTGCTCTCTCAGACTTCCGGTTTTGCAGCCCCAGACTCCTCGCTTGTCCCTTTCTCTGAGTTTGGTCTTGTCCAGTAGAACTTCTGGGTGTCTGGATGACAGGCCCACAAACACTGGCCAGCCCACGTCATTGCTGGGGGAAAAGGCATGAAGGAATTGAGCGGAACACAGTAGTCGGGCCCTCAGTGTTCTGGCTGTAAGCTCACCATGTCCAGGTTGGAGAGCACTTCCTTGGCTCAAGATTCCACCAGCAGCCGGGCTTGGTGGCGCACACTTGTCATCCCAGCATTTGGGAGGCTGAGACTGGTGGATTGTGGGCCCGAGGCCAGCCTCAGCTACCTAGTGAGGCCCTCCGCAACTTAGTGAGACCATGTTTCAAAATAAAGAATAAAAAAGAGGAGCCGGGCGTGGTGGCGCACGCTTGTAATCCCAGCATTTGGGAGGCTGAGACCGGAGGATCCGGGTTCTCGGCCAGCCTCAGCTACCTAGTGAGGTACTCCGAAACTTAGTGAGACTCGGTTTCAAAATAAAGAATAAAAAATAGGGCTGGGGTATAGCTCGGAGGTAGAATGCCCCTGAGTTCAATCCCCAGTACCGCAAAAAAAAAAAAAAAAAAAAGAATAAAAAAGAGGGCTGGGGGTGTAGCTCGGAGGTAGAATGCCCCTGGGTTCAATCTCCAGGAACCCCCCCCCCCCAAAAAAAAAGATTCCACCAGTGTCCCTGACCTGGGCTGGGCTGACTCACAGTCTGGGATCCGACGGTGGGGTGCCTGGGAGCTGGGGGTCCTAGATGCCTCTCTCTCGGCTGCGTCTTTGGAGGTGCTGGCCCGTCATCTATCAGCATAGTCAGCTTTTGTTCCAGGAGCAGCAAGCAATTTTGGGACACCTTTGCTATTGTCCCATAGTTGAAAGCAAGTCACCAGCCTGAGCCCGGCAACAGGGCGGGATAGAGGACTTACCCAAGTGTAGACAGGGGAGGGCGGAGAGCATAGATAGACCCCTGGAGAAATGAGAAGACACAACCGGCAAGTAATTGTCAAACACCAGGGAGTGATCAAGGCCAGGACTTGGCAAGAAAGCCCTGCCAGTCGGCTGAGGTCACCTGGATACAGCTCCCCTGCGAGTTTGAAGAAAATTGACCCATCAGAAGTCCGAGATGAAGCCGGGCGTGGTGGTGCACGCTTGTAATCCCAGCATTTGGGAGGCTGAACTTGGAGGATCCGGGTTCCCCGCCAGCCTCAGCTGCTTTGTGAGGCCCCCTGCAACTTAGTGAGACCCTGTTTCTTTTTTTTTTTTTTTTTTTTTTTTTTTTTTTTTTTTTTTTTTTTTTTTTTTTTTTTTT
>PVLC010031111.1:0-18981 GCA_004027655.1 Graphiurus murinus
AGGTTCTACTAGTTTATCCTTTCTCTGTATTTTTCTCTCTCTGCCCCAAAATATCATAAATTAATGTAAAATACTATGATGGTGTGGAGAGTTAATGAATAAAGAACATGTCTTGGTCATGTTGGCAATAAAACTTCTTGAAATGACTGAGACCCTGTTACCAACAACTAATTCTACTCAGGACATCATGTGCTCTCTCTTAGAAAAGAAAAAAAAATTTGGTCAAAATGAATCTTTTCTCAGTAAAGAACCAGTCATTGACTGTGTAGCACTCAGAAACAAAAGAGGTTCAGAGAGTTTTTCTCTACAATGTAACTATTGAGACTGAAGAGAGAAGTAAAATACAGGTGTACCCTGGTGAGCTATATTCAGGAGTTTACCTTATTTGTATATGATTTTATTATTGGCTGTCCATGATTGACTGAAGCTTATTTGCTAGTGCTTGGCTGAGACACAGCTCTCTGTAACAAAATATATACTTCTAAGTTAGGTTTGAGTTTTTTTGTGTATTAAGTTAACTTGCAGGTTGTTAGGCAGGAAATGAATGTATGGAAATGACCTCAGGCTATGGACCTCTTGATTATTTAACACCCCTTATCATCTTCAGCAATATAATCAATTTTGACTTATCAGATAGGTATATTTCATAATATTTGGAAAGCCAGTTTTTTGCTAATCATACTACATTTATCCACATTGGTAGAAGTAGAAAATAGCGTAACAGAGGAAAAGAAGTAAAAAAGGAAGAGATAGGAGAAAACTAAGGCTATAAAATAATCATGGAATCGTGGACCAGATGAACAAAGAGAAATGTAAACTATCTCAGATATATTTTCAAAGTAGTGAAACTTGAAGACAGAAAATTTAAAAAAAGTTTCTATGTAAAGGGTAAATTCAATACTTAGATGAATTAGATAAATATATCTCTGAGGATGGAAGTTTGACTTTTTCTTTTTCTTTTTTTCTTAACGCTCATGCAGTTTCTATTTTTACTTAAGAAAAAAAAGTAGAAATCATTAATGTAAACTACATAATCCTGTGCTTTTTTGGCTTTATTTTGCCAATATTTATATCAATCACATCTGTACTACCTTTTTCAGTTAATCAAATTTTCCAAGTACTTATCACAGCATAGAATTTAATATTTATCTACTTTGATATTCAATGTATATCCTGTATTAGAAAGCATGTTTTCAGCTGGGTGACATAGTGCATGACTGTAATTCTAGTTCTTGGGAGTCTGAGACAGGAGGTTGACAGGTTTAAGAACAGCCTCAGCAGTATAGGGAGACTCTAAGCAATCTATCAAGATCCTGTTTCAAAAACAAAAAAATGAAAAAGGACTGGGGGTGTGGCTCAGAGGTAGAATTCCCCTGGTTTAATTCAAAGTAACACAGGTTAAAAACAAAACAAAACAAAAACAAACAAACAAAAAAACCCAAGCTCGATATAAGCAAATGTTATGCTTTGTTCATTTTCTTTTTTGTAATTAGTGCCTAACATATGTTAAATACTTGACTCTTAAGTCAAGCAAAGAAATATCCTGAGGATTATTGTACTGGCACTGTTCTCTTATGACTTTCAAGAACTGGTAACACTATTCAATGATGATAGACTGAGAGACATAAAAATGTGCATGCCTTTTTCTGGATGGTGAATCAACTGCAATATGGCATGAAGAAACATTCTAGACTGATGGAAATATGAAGCTACTTGTTACTTAAAAATGTTCTTTTGTCTTGTCTTAGTCAGTATTTTCATTGCTATAATCCCAAAATGATGATCATACAACTAAGTGAAGGAAGATTTATTTGCTCATGGTTTCTTTGGAGATTTTGGGTACAGTCCCTGTGAGGCTGGGGACCTTGGATCTCAGGACATGGCAGTGGGAAGCAGAGAGAGGGAGAGCACAAGGCTTTGCTCCCACATCATGGAGGCCAGAAACAAAAGAACCAGCAAGCAAGGAAATTCAAAGACACAAGCACAATCCCCAGGGCCATACACCCTCAGGGATCCACTTTCCACAGTCACATCCCATCAGACTAGGTTACCACACAGATAAATCCAATTTATCTTCTGATGAGATTACAAACCTCCTGGTTCAAATACATCAACTCTGAATACCAATTTTTGAGTTCTTTAAGTGACATTCTATATCTAACTCTAACATGTCTAAACTCTTCAAATTGTATATTTATGATCTGTGAATTTCACTGATAAAAGAATCAGTTTAATATTAAACAGTAAGATATGATGAATGTTTTGTAAGCTGTGTACTTTGGAAGCATAGTACCACTTAAAACTAATTTAATCATTTATTCATTCATGCATTCAGCATTTGCATTTATAATTTTTGCTTAGGTACTTCATGTGCTTGTCTGTAAAGAAGATAAAGATAGCATCTGTAGAAAATGAGTTGAAAAGAGCTGAAAGTCATTTTACCGGGAAGTTGGGATGTCATGCTACACGGTTAGCAAGAGAAAGTCTATGAAGACAGGGTCCTTGATCCCCATCTACAATCCAACGTAACCACAGAGTAGTTTTTATTTTGCCTTCTGTCATATATGGCTTCTCCAATAATTTTTTGCTTTGTTTTTTTGTCTGTTCTTTTTGATATAATTAAATGCATATTTTTCTCATAACAAAAATGATGTAAACAAAAATCTTTGAATAATAAATTGGCCAAGTGAATTTTTCTATTTTTTTCTTAGTAGCAAATATATTTTCAGTCTTAGTCTAATAGGTGAAATTTATATCTTTCAATAATGTATTTTCCTCTCAAACACCTATCTGTGTTCTAGCTTTACTGAACTATTAATATTTACAATTTATCTTTCTCTCATCTTTTAGACTAATCAACTGCTATTGGGGGTAGGGTAAAGGGTATGTAGAGGAAGAATAAGGGAGGTGTCAAAGGATGGCCTTATCAATTTGTCACTAGCTCCATAAGAGAATTAAAATTGTGGTTAGTATTATAAAGGACTATTATTATTGTACTAAATTTTCAATGGTTTTGCTAGATTCCACTAGATTTTCTTGATTCTTTCTTGCGCAGAAATGAACCATTCTAGAATATATTCTAACAGGGAATGGGGCTAAAGTAAATTGTCTGATGGCTAATAAACTATGGGTGATGATAAATTATAATACACATATAATATAACTGTGGTATAAAAATATCACTCCACTTGATAAGAAAAGAAAGCCCATTATTAAAAACTTTGAAAATTATCATAATATACTGGTTTATTTATCTGTTATTGATAATGTATTATTTCATATTGAGTTCACTTTCTCACCTCCCAAGTAAATAAAGATTAAACAAGGTAGCAGCATTAAAAATATAGATGTATCTGGGATGAGGGAATAGCTTAGGAATAGGGCAGTTGCCTGATACTTAAGAGTCACTAGATCCCATCCCCCAATACCACAAAAAAGAAGAAAGAAAAAAGAAACAAAGAAAGAAAGGATCTAAGATAGAAACAGAAAAAAAAATTTAAACAGCTAAAAAAAGTGCCACAAAAGATTACTAGAAACACATACATATACTTACTTAAATTTCTGATTTTAGAAGAATGAACTAATTGAAAATTAAATTAACTTCATGATTTTACAACCTTATGTTTGTGAAGTCAAAAATCTCTGGTATCCTTATAAAAATTCTCTCCAAGAATGATAAATGTGTGGTGACTACAAATTAATTTTTTATATAAATGATTTTACTATTTGATAAAATCAACTAATTAATAATAAAAAAATGTATTTTTCTTATGTTAGGACTCCAATCATCACCAGTTTTTTTGTAACTTTACAGTTATACAACACTGTTAAATTGAGATATTATTTTGGGGTAAATCTGACGAAAGTATGCTTTGCTTATTTGAATGTGGTTCTATGATGTTTTATTTCCTATTGTGCATATCTTTCTGAATTTCTGTTTCACCAATGAAAATTATTTTTGATATCTAACTAGGTTTTATTGCTTTGTTTTGTTTTGGTGCCACCACTAGACATGAAGTGGATTACTGTGAATCACCGTGGTCCATAAAAGGCATTACTTCTGCACCTGTTTCTGCATGGCGTTTTATTCACAATTGTATCAAATACTGAAAGTAACCCTTCCTTTGACTTTTGCTATAAAAGCTGGAGGGCAGCTCCACTAGACTTTACACTGTTGTTGGAAGCAGAATGCCATACATGTCTAGTCGTGACTGAGGCTGGTTAGGTCCATCTAGATTTTGCAGCTACTTGTAGATAAAAGTTCTGAGTGAAACTATACTGAATAGACATTCTGCTCCTTCCCCCAATATCATGAATAAATAGAATTTGAAAGGGATAACAGAAAGAGAAATAAAACTCAAAAAGTAGACAATCTCTTTGAGGAAATGATATAAAACTAGTTTGTTTTTTGGTAAAATACATTCATATTTAAAGCAAAGATACCTGGAAGTTTATAATTTGCTTATTTTCTTATATATATAATATTTCACATTTTTGTGGAAATGATGTATGTAATATATAAAACAGAGATGCATAGGTATTAATTTGATTAATTATGAATTGTTTGCTAAATAACTATAGAATTATGCAGTAAATCATGAATTATGTTCTACATAACTGTGATAAAAAAAGTATCACTTCACTTGATAAGAATAGAAATCCCATTATTAAAAATTTTGAAAATTATCATAATATACTGGTTTATTTACTTGTTATTGATGATGTATTATTTCATATTAATTGAGTTCACCTTCTCATCCCCCCCAAGTAAATAAAGATTAAACAAGGTAGCAGACACAGAAAGGGGGAAGGACGATTAGAAAAAATTGAAGTGGTGAAGTGTAGGGTGACCTATTCTTTAACAATTTGTAAAATTCCAAAGGAAAATTGTAAAACCAGGCCCATGTCAGCAGAGGGACATGAAGAGCTAAGTGGAATAATTTTACCTTGAAGATGCTTCTTTTTTTTTTTTTTTGTGGTACTGGGGATTGAACTCAGAGGCATTCTACCTCCGAGCTATACCCCCAGCCCTATTTTTTATTCTTTTATTTTGAAACCGAGTCTCACTAAGTTGCAGAGTGCCTCACTTGGTAGCTGAGGCTGGCTGCGAACCCGGATCCTCCGGTCTCAGCCTCCCGAATGCTGGGATTACAAGCGTGAGCCACCACTCCCGGCTTGAAGATGCTTCTGAGATCTGTTCAAGTTAGAATAGCACCAAGGGCCATTCTGGAAAAACATACATCTCTTTCGGCTTTATCATAGATAGCATGAGATTTATTTTACTGTGGCTAGAATCCAAATATGGAGTGTGATGCTAATATCTATGTTTTAAGAATCTCCCAAATTACTCTTGTTGGGGTCTTAGCCAGGCTGGAAAGACCTCGCCTCTAGATGGCGCCTGGCAGTGTGCCAGGAGCGGCTGCAGGTAGTAACATCCTAGGGCTGCCCCATGCTAGAGCTTATGCACCAGCACGCGGACCAGTGGCCTGCCCAGGTGAGAGCTGTATGCGGGCACCTCGTGACTCAGGCCCTGCGCGGCTTTAAGAGTCTCTGCCTCTTGCCAGCGAGAAGAAGGAAGGCGGGCGGTTGCTGTTGTTGTTGTTGCTGGAGGCGTAGGTTGTTGGGGGTCTGTTGGAGAGGAATGGTTACGGAGAACGAGAGTGGGGTGAGAGAAGCAGGGTTAAGAGAATGGTTACTATTACTGCTTGGATAGTGTCCTCGATCAGAGAGAGAGAGAGAGAGAGAGAGAGAGAGAGAGAGAGAGAGAGAGATAATAAAGAGAAGTTTGAACCAGCAATGTCCAGTCATCTTTATTGGGGCCTCATGGTTGAGGGTTCAGCCTGGGGTCCCGATAACTCTGTTTCTCTAATGCCATACTCCTTTAGATCCAACCTCAAAACAGGAAATTGGAAAGAGAAAATGGGTATTTCCTCTGAACTTTTTCAATTTCTCTTCTACTAAAATTTAGAAAAAGTAAGCTTTTCCTTTTTCTTCTTACTGATTATCCCTTAAGTAGTACTCTATAACCTAATATATGTTACCAGATTCTTGGTAAGTTAAATGATCTCATAAAGGAATCCTTCATTAAAATCCTTCTCTCTTCTGATGACTGGCTTGAACACTAATTTAGTATTTCCATTTGCACTGATGCCATACAAGTTGTTAGCAGTATGTGCTTTCTCCAAGTTCACCGCTCTCCTATTCAAAGGAAAACAGAACTCTTGAGCTGAAGACCATCACAGCAAAAAAGTAAAAGAGAAGAATATGGCTATTCTTTTCTTTACACTTGGATGATTTGATTCAACAATTATATAGGTTAAATCTCAGAAGAAGAATAAGATTAGAGAAGCATGATAGAGTGTGGCACTTGTAATTTCAATACAAAAATCTTTAGAGAATAAAGTATACCTTGGGTATCACCACCTTCCAGTTTGAGAATATTATGTCTACATATTATAATTATAAAAATTAAAGTATACCAATTTCCAAGAAGATAAACTTTCCTTTTGCTAGTGCTACAGCTTCCTCAAGTTTTAGATTACTAAATGTAAATAATTTTTCACTTTGGTTGTATCTCTTTATTTTACTCTTAATGAATGGGCATAGAGATAATGTAAAAGAATAGGGATGAAAAATAACATATAAAAAAGAATAAAATGGATATGGTTCAGCCAATTAATTTTACTAGTAAAATCTCATTTACTTAAAGCTATTATGTGTAGTACTTCAATATATGGTTTTATATAAATGTATACGCCAAATGTAGTACATGCTTTATCTTCATATTTAATTTCTCCTTCAGCTGGTAATTTAAAAAGAGAGAATTAAATGATAAAATTCATAACACTATGCTGCTAAATATGAAAAAAATATTGTAGTTCAATTTGGAATGTTTATAATTTAATAATTGCTTATTAGTGTAGAGTACAAAAAGTTGAAAACTATCATCTGGGAAAAAGTGTTTATAAAAACAATTATCACCAGTTGACAATATATAAAAAGTTCTGATTGGGATTTTTTTTTACCCATTTTTCAAAAACATCTTTACCTATGAATTAAATAGTAAGTTCATATTTTATATCACTGAAATAAGTATATGTAAAATCAGATAGTTGGAATTATACAAATACCTAGTATGGGGTGTGTCAATTGAACAAGTCTTAATTAAATACCATATATATATATATATATACATATGTACATATATATATATATCACATAGAGTACCAGAAATTATAAAGATAAAAATATTGATCAAACTTAGTCCCTGCACTTCAAAGATTAAATCCATTAAAGAGAGACGTGCTCAGATGAGTAATGTATAGCAGAACAGAAGTGCTATAATAGAATGATATAGCTACAGAAAGGGGAGAAGTTAATTCTTATATCATGGCCCTTGTTTATTTTGTGCACTCGAGATTATACTGCAATAGCCATACACATATGTTTGTTTTTATATAAAATGTTAATTCTTGATAAATTATTTTATTGTGGCAGATTCTATAATATATTATGACTAATGAATAACACATCACTGCCTCCTGATATTTCAAATATATACTGGAAGAAAAATCCGAACATGTATAATTCAGAACAATGGAAATATGGAAATTCAGTCTGCATATAGTCTAAATAATGTATCTTCCAAGGTAAGAGACAATAATTTCATCAAGGCATAAGACTGTTAATCTTGAAAAACTAACGTATGTTCCAGGGTTCCAAAGATTCATCATAGTTTTAATTCATAGCTAACTATTGTGCTTTGAAAGTAAACAATGCATTTTTTGTAGCAATGATAAGTGTTCATGCATGATAGAAAATAATATAAATAAAGGAAAATAAATATGTTTGAATATAGGAGTATGTTAAAAACTCATCTTAATTTTAAAATAGAAGAAAATTACATTTGGACAATTGGTAAATGGTTTGTCTGCTAAAAAATCTCACTAGCTGGTCACAGTGGTATACACCTGTAATTCCAATGTTTGGGAGGCTAAGAAAGGAGAGTTACAAGTTCATGGCCAACCCAGGCAACTTAGTGAAATCATGTTTCAAAAATAAAAAATAAAAAGAGATCACACCCACCCCCACACCAAAGTAAATAAATAAATAGGAAAATTTCACTATAATATTTTGATTATATGTTAAATACTGGAGAGACTGAGATAGGCATAGCTGATATAATTAAAATGACTTGATCCTAGATTTGTCTTCATGTATCTAAAATATAAATTGATTAAGAAAACTTTCAAGTTAAAAACAATGAATGAAATAGTGCTAAAATATTCACAGAAGTTATGTTGTTTAGCACCCATTTGGAAAAGTATAACCAGAAATAAAAGCATGATTATTTTATTAAGTATACTGATACTATGCTCCTAAAATGTTAAGAAATAACTATCACCAATAATAAATGAATTCTTATTTTCCTTCCACATTAAGGGTAATCATTCTCTGTATTTTTTTTTTTGACACTTCCCCTCAGTCTAGTCTTAAAATTGTGATTTCATGGCCACTTCTCCCTCCTATCTTGTGCTCTTTGCTTGGGAAATTACAGCTCTTTCAATTTATCCACTGTATCCAGAAGGCTTATAACTTCCAAGTATGAACCCTTCCTCTTTCCTGAGGACTAGACTCATATTTTCAACTGCCACCTTGTCATTTCTTATGACAAGATATTTCCTCAAGATCAGCCTGTTGACAAGAAAGTATATTACTTTTCCCATTTCCTGTCCAAAACCACCACCTCCCAAATTCTACTCATCCCTGAGTGCTTTTCCCCTGCCACAGATACTATTATATGCTCAGAAATACAGTCACATGAGCTTGCAGCTGGGAATTCTTCAGCAGACCATTCTTTTTTTTATTTTTATTTTTTGCTAACCTTCAATGAAAATGTCTTATTCTGACATGTCAAAATGTCTCTAAAGTTTGTGTGTTCTGTGTAATCTGATTTGCATTGTTCAAACTTGTCTCTAAACTAATCTTGAAATAGATCCCAGACTGACATCTTATGTATAAATTGCTTCTTTCCCTATCGGTTCATGCTCAAGTCACTTGAGGTTCTACAAAATATAAGATTCTAACAAATCATACAGAATGATTCCATCAAATCATTCCCAATTAGAAATGCATGTATTAAGCATATGGTTCATTAAAAAGTTCTTGTAGACAATACATATATACTAAGAGTAGAGTAGATATATAAATTCAAGGTATATTTAAAGAGGTGAAGAAAAATTTCATATCCAGATGGAAAAAATGCAAATCCCTGCTGAAAACATATGTATATATATGCACAGGAGGTATTTCTGAAAATTAAACAATCTATCATATTATAGGTACCACAGAATTAGTTATGGCTATGCAATGTTCTACTCTCTCAACTCCTGCCTTTGGTTACTCAAGCATAGTGCACTGTATATAATAAAGATGAACACACATTTACACCAGGCTTAAGCTATATTGTATAGAACTTTGTTTAGAATTTCAGACTTGTAAAATGCTTATTTTCAGCTGTAACTTCAGCTGGCCTTTCAGCAAAGGAATTCACTATTCTATTAAGCCACTGCAGTGAATTCTGTAGGTATGAGTGTATTCCTATATATTAATGTTTTGTGTTTTTGTGTCCTTCCAAAACTGATTTTGAAACATAATTACCAATACAGGTGGGATCTTAGGGATTGTCTTATAAAAAGGGCTTCATATAGTATTTGTCCTCTTCTGCTTTTATGACATTTCCACCCTGGGAGGCCATGGCATTCATTCCCTCCAGCAGACATAGTATTCCGGGTACCCTTCTGAAAGCAGACACTGAACCTTCACCAGACAATGAACCTGCCAGGGCCTGAATCTTGAGCTTAGATTTCCCAGCATCCACAATTGTGAAAAACAAATTTCCATTATGTATAGATCGCCCAGTTTGTGGCATTTTGTTATAGAAACACAAATGCACAATTTTCTTTACCATCAAATACAGTCCATTGTCAGAATTAATATTTAGCTTAAAGTCAAAAGGTAGAAGATAAAATTTTAAAATATCTGAACATACAAGAGAAATTCTTGTGTAGAGTATGTAGCTGTTTCCTTTGGACAAATCAAGGCCTTCTTTATGATGAAAAAAGGCTCTAAAAATAACCAGCCTGACATCAGGGACTGACTACATTGGCCTCTACTCTTAGTAGCAATGGCTACCAAGGAGGAGGCCAAATGGGCCTTAACTAAGGGAAATGTTTTACTGAGCCCATTTATAGCCTCCATTTCTGCTATATTGAGAGGTTTTAAATAAAATCATCATGCAGATAGCAGGATGGCTAGAGAATTAGACTAATCAGGATCCACAGGAAATGTATCTCTTCCACTTGATTATTGAAAGTTTATCCCTCCTAATTTGCCCTTCTAAGGATATTTACATGACAGACAAATGTTTTACATTTTTCTTTACTTTCTGAAAGGTAGATATAAGTAGTTCTTTCACAGATCATCTTGAAGCAATTCTCCAATTCAGTTCCTTCAAAGTCCTGACCAAACAACAACTCCCTTACTTTCTTCCTGTTTAGGAATTAGCGTCAGTCTATCTTCAGACTCTCTTCTTCCACATGAAGTATAAAACCTGATGTAAGGGCCCATTTTCTGTCCTTCATTGTCATTGTCTTTCATAGTTATGCCTGAATTGGGCTGTAATGTCAGTATAACACGCAGACAGATCCAAATATAAACTACAGTGATATTTTTCTTCCTTATATTAATTGATCGAAAGGAACTTTCAATGCAATCATCAGTGACAGTTTAGGAGTGGGCAACAAAGCAAAAGGAACAGACATGAGAGGCATATTTCATGTTTACTTTTGTTTCTGCATCTACTCAGACACCATCTGGGATACACCATTTATGTTTACACTGGAATGTTCCATCATAGGTCTTATTTTGGTTCACTGGATTAGTTTACCATGCATCATTCTGTTCATATCATATCCCATAGTCAGGCATTCAGCAACTGTGGTGGTACATTAGCAAGCCAAAGGCCACTTTTCAAATGGATGACCATTATTGGCAAAGTAGGTCATGGCTTTACTACAAAACTTTATAGCTCTGCACTCTGATCAGTCTACTCATATTTTCTAGGCATCTCATATGTAATTCCTGTCTGCTACAAGAACTTCCTTTCTGGCCTGTAAGATCATAAAGCCTGTGACAGTTTTGCACTGTGTAAACATAGCTATGTTACAACTATATTTGCAATAAGCCCTTTTCTCTATGGTATTTAGTTAGATTTAGAGTTGAGAGAAATTATTTGGACTTGAGGGGTTTGGAATACAGAAGTTAAACAGCAACAATAAAACTCTGAAAATCAGGATGGTGTGCCAGGCACCACTATAGCTCATACACATTGTCACTGATCTGTTGGTCTGTGTCATTGGTGTAGGACAGCAGCCAAGTTCACAGCTTCTCCATTCTGTGTCAAATATATTTTTCAGTTTTACTGAGTTCTTAGCTAGGTATATACACAGCTTCATGACAACAGATGTTAATATATTTAGTGGATGTCTAAGTCTGCATTATGTTTCTATAATTTAATATCAGAGAGTAGGTAATTAATAAAACTTTAGGTTTGTTTAGCTCACAATTCTGGAGGCTTGAAAGTCCAAGGTCCTGGCACTCACATCTGTTCAGCATCTGATGAGGTCCTTCTGCAACATTATAACATAGTGGAGGGCATCACATTATGAAATAAAATAAATTTATCAGAGATATCTCATTTTTATTTTTATAATGTACTTTTATTGGTACATTATAGTCTCACATCATAATGTAAATTATGTTGACAATGACATACATACACACAGCACTTCATGCTCCCCCTCAGCCTCATTTCCCTTTTTCCCAATAAAAGTACTGAGATTGATGATGGAATATTCACATATGTACACACAGTCAATGGTCGTATTTCCATTAATAAACCTCAGTTTTCTCCCTCCCCTTCTGTTAGACCATCTTTGGCTCAGAGACTGTGACGCTACTAGAAGAGGGCATAGGTCCAACACTCCAACATATAAGCACAGGTAGAAACTTCCTCAACAAGCTCAGAAAATTAAAACAAGAATTAATAAGTGAACAAAGGAAATCATCATGAGTCTCTGGAATGGGAGAAGATCTTTGCCAGCTATACCTCTGATAGAGGACTACTATCTAGAATATACAAATAAGTTAAAAGACTTTACACTAGAAAAACAAATAACTCAATCCAGAAATGGGCAATTGAATTGAATAGACACTTCACAAAAGAAGAGATGCAAATGGCCATTAGATACATGAGAAAATGTTCAACATCATTAGCAATCAGGGAGATGCAAGTCAAAACTAAAATGATATTCCATCTAATCCCAATCAGAATGGCAAACATCAAGAAATCGAATAACAATAAATGTTGGCAAGGGTGCAGGGAAAAAACAACTCTTCTACACCATTGGTGGGATTGGGATCCCACATGTATAACAAAACATTCCCATGATAACCTATCAATCCATGAAAGTATAAATAAGTTTGTAAGGGTAGAACCCTTGTGACTAATAACCTCCTATAGTTTCAACCCCTCAACACTGATTGACTGGAAAACAAGTTTCAATATATTAGTTTGGGGAATGAATCTAGACCATTGCTCCAGGTCATGAATATTATTAAAGTTGGAAACAATGAGAAACAAATGAGTCATTTTTATAGATCCCTGTTGACCATATGGATACATATATTATCATCACTTCCTTTGCTACAAGGTCAGAATTTTTCTTACTTGTTTTCTTGTGTAGACCTACAGCAAGTTCAGGCTCCTTGTCAAATGCAGAAACAATAGCTTTTAATAAAGTGACTCATCTCCTCCTATAATTATGTACTTCCCAATCTATCAGTACCATATGCTATATTCTATGAGGTAGCAAGATCATGATGATCACCCTAAGACTATATAATGGCATTAACTAAGAGAATAGGCAGGATTATAATAAAAGATTGAAAAGGGGTAATGTTGTTTCAATCAAAAAAAGACAAATTATGCCTGATAATATTTGTGATATAAATTTCAAAGATGAATTGATAGGCCAAAAGCTACATATTATTTGCTTTAACCAGGAATTATATTTAGTTGCTTAAATATAAATATCACATAAAGATGTGCCTGTGCTATGCTATCACTATCTAATTCTCAATAATCTATGGTACTTTTTTTTTAAGCTAAAGTTGAGAGGTATCTGCTTGGCACTGTCAAACAAACCAGCTCTCACTCCAAGGGTGAGGAACACTATGAGAATTTTTTCAGTTACTTCTGTTTCTTTATTTTTATGGCAATAGAGATTGAACCCAGGGACAGTATACCTATGAGCTACATCCCCAGCCCTATTCTATTCTTTATTTTTAAACAGGGTCTCACTAAGTTGGTGAGGGCCTTTCTATGTTGCTGAGGCTGGCCTTGAACCTGTGATCCTCCTGTCTGAGACTTCCGAGTATTGCTTTTACAGGCATGCACCACTTTGATGTCCTGTTTGAATTTCTACTATAAATTTTAGGACATGAAAACAAATACTGAATGAATCTTTGTTCTCATGTCTTCTACTGAAAAACTGATTTGGTAAAGACTATGTCAAAGACCTTTCTTTCATTAACCCTGACCTTGACTGCTAGAACACTGTACAGTTGGGATCTCTAAGAATTGATGTTTTTGTTCAGAGACAGTATCTAATAACCCAAGAATAATTTTTCCCAAATGCAATGTCATCCTGCAAAATGTCTGAGAGTCATTTTTTAATAATTCTAAGAAAAGGCTTATATTACTTTGTGGGAAGAGAGCATTGTTCTTCCTCAAGAGAATAGGATGTTCTATCAATGATGATTGTTTATGGACTGGTTTAGTCTTGGGAACTGAGTAGGAAAATCTAGGTTACTGTCACATTACTCAGCTTATATATGTGTCTTCTATGCTTAGCTTTTTACTTTCATATATTAGGTAGCACATTAGTATGATGTCCATCACTTTCATTCATAAGGACCTTGTGATCAAGTAAATATTGCCATAAATCTCCAAAACATTATGAGTTAAATTTTGTTGTTAATAATAATTATTATAATTGTATTCAAATTATTTATCAAATTAAACACCAATATAGGACCTTTAACATTCTAAAATGTCTTTCTTAATCACACTTACTCATTTTACACTATTATTTCCAATAGGCAGAGAAGAATCACCAAAGAACTATTTAATGATTCTGGTGGACTTCATCAAAGCATTTTACATGCAAGGAATTTTCTCTTGTGATACTTTAAAGAAATGGGTGAGCAGGTTGTACATAATAGATTAAGTCCATGAACTCTATTTCTCTAGTTTTCAGACTCCTTCCTAAGTATTTTTGAATTAGTTCTTACTCTCAACTTTACTGGCTGTAGGTCACAGTTGACTCCATACTCCAACCCAATTTACAGGTTGTTAATTCCATTCATGACATTAAAATTTTAGTCAGGAAAACCAACTTTTAATTGTAAAACAACTACCTCTCACACAATATCTTTAAGAAAAGAAGGATTATTCTTTCATAAAAGGAGACATTACAATTGATAACAAGAAGCATTCAGGAAAATTTCAGGATATGTTATTAGTTTCATCTGATCTATGCATTCTCAGATTCTCAAGTGGTTTATGGTCATACCACCCCAAACATATCTGATTTCAGAAGCTAAGCAGGGTCACGCCTTGTTAGTACCTGAATGGGAAATTTTCTCAGTGTGCTTCAGAGTGTCACTCTTTTCCTCTATGTACATATCTTAACATAAAAATTATGGGTGGGTTTCTTATTGGCACTGTAACACTTATGTTTACAATCAAGCCCTGGGCTTGACCCTAAGGCATATCTTCCCTAAAATTATAAGAGATTAAAAAACAAACAAGCCGGGCGTGGTGGCGCACGCTTGTAATCCCAGCATTCGGGAGGCTGAGACCGGAGGATCCGGGTTTGCAGCCAGCCTCAGCTACTCAGTGAGGCACTCCGCAACTTAGTGAGACCTCGTTTCAAAATAAAGAATAAAAAATAGGGCTGGGGGTGTAGCTCAGAGGTAGAATGCCCCTGAGTTCAATCCCCAGTACCGGAAAAAAAAAAAAAAAACAACTTTAGAAATGTCATTAAAACACACTGATTTTTCATCCTTGCACTGAATACGCTCTAAAACCCTTGGTCATTGCTGTCTCAAGCCATGATATTTGTAATAATTATTGCTGCTTTTGAAACTCAGCTTCACAGCTCCTTATTCTTTACTTTGGTGCCTTTAATCTTCAATTCATTTCAAAAGTAATTAACAGAGTGAAACAAATTACTGTAGAGCACAGTTTACCCATATGTAATATCTCTTTAGCTATGATATTATTGTGGAATCCAATTTCAGGTCCTGTTTTTTAAATGTTTACTGTAACCATCCCTAGTCCCCCAAATCTCATAAATTCTCACCCTCCCCTAAAAAAAAGACTGTCACATTTCAAGGAGTAATTAAATGTTTATTGAAATCCTACTTATAAAGGTAAGTATAGAGTTAAGGAAAATTGACTACAGAAATGAAAAGTTCCCTAACAGTGGTGGGGAGTTTTTGCAGTCTTTTTCTTAGGAGTAAAAAAAGGAGAAGTCCTGCATCCTGAGAGATATGCTGTGGTAGAAGGCTGCCAGATAAGGATGTAGTTTTCTTTTAGGGTTATGGAGCCATTCCCTGCCACGGCTAAGTGATAGGGAGAATAAATCCCAGAAATCCATCTCCTTCTAACTCCTGAAACTACCCTGCTACATTCTGTTAGCTGTATTTAACCTCAAGACAGAAAGCAAAGAATATACAATAATACATTATAGAAAATCCTCTATAAAGCACAGGAAAACATATGATGTGTTGTCTGTAAGGCAAAACTAAACATAGAACAAAGCAAAATAAGAAACAAAAGGAAAAAATAATACCTAATATTATATGACCTCATGATATTTAAGAAAACCTTTGATTGAGGGTCAATTTAGATGATATTTTTCTTTGCATACTTTTAAAAATTTGTAGATTTTATTTTAAAAAAACTTTTAGGGTCATAGCAGAATTGCACAGAAAAAGATATACCATATAAATGGAGATTGAAATAAAGCATGAGTAATAACGCTCATATCCAAAAATCAGACTTTAAATTAAAACATATCAGAAGAGAAAAGGCATGCCACTTACTAATTTTTTTTTTGTGGTACTTAGGATTGAATTCAGGGGCATTCTACCTCTGAGCTATACCCCCAGCCCTATTTTTTATTCTTTATTTTTGAAACAGTGTCTCACTAGGTTGCGGAGTGCCTCACTAGGTAGCTGAGGTTGGCTGCGAACCCGGATCCTCCTGTCTCAGCCTCCCGAATGCTGGGATTACAAGCGTGAGCCACCACACCCAGCTCCACTTACTAATGAAAGGAACAATCCATTAAGAAGATGTAATGATAGTTAACATTTATGCCCCAAAAAGTACATCCACTTTTATAAAATAAACTCTTCAGGATATTAGGTCTCAAATAGATTCAAATGCAATAATGTTTGGAAACTTAAGCACACTGTCATATACTATATTGACCTTCCAGGCAAAAGGTTTAGCACTTCAGAGCTGAAAAAACACTATAAACCAATGGACCTAATAGATATATACAAATATTCCAACCAACAATAGCTGAACACACATTCTTCTCTGCTACTCATGGAACTTTTTAAAATAGATCACATTTGGGCTATGAAGCAAGTAACAGCATATTTTTTTTTTAAGTAATATAACTCCTTGCATCAGTTCAGATCATAATGGAATGACTGTAGAAATCAAAAACAGGAAGACCAGAATAGATTATATAAATGTATAAAGACAGAATGATATACTTTTGAATGAGACCTAAGTCACAGAAGAAATCAGGGGAGAAATTAAAAAAGTCCCAGAATTAAACAAAAGTAGAGACACAACATACCAAATCCTATAGAACACTTAAAGGCAGTTTTAAGAGAAAAATTTATAGCATTGTGTGCCCACATATGAAAAAAGAAAGTTGCCAAATAAACAACCTGATGATATACCTCAAGGCCCTTGATAAATAGGAACATACTAATTCCAGAACCACTATAAGGCAGGAGATAATTAAAACCAGAGCAGAAATCAATAAAATAGAGAAGAACAACAAAAAATACAAAGATCAACAAAACAAAAAGCTGTTTCTTTAAAAAGATTAATAAGATTGCTAAACCTTTAGCCAACCTAACCAAAAGAAGGAGAGAATCAACTTAAGTTATTAAAATTAGAAATAAAAAAAGAGATATTACCACAACCAGTAGAGAAATCCAGAGGATCATCAGAAACTACTTTGAAAATTTATACTGCAATAAACTGGGAAAACATGGAAGAAATTGACAGATTTCTAGTCACATACAACCTAAATTGAAGCAAAAGTATATAGAAAATCTAAACTGAGTAACAGGAAGAAAAGAGAGAAACAGCAATAAAAAGCCTTCCATCAAAAAGAAGCCAATGTCCAAATGTATTCCCAGGTGAATTCTACAAAACCTTTAGAGGGGAACTAAACCCAATATTTCAAAAGTTATTCCATGAAATTGAAAGAGATGGATTCCTTTTAAACTCCTATGAAGCTAGTATACCCTTAATTCCAAAACTGAATAAAGAATCCTCAACAAAAGAAAACTATAGACCAATCTCCTTGATAAACATAGATGCAAAAATTCTAAACAATACTAGAAATACAATTTCAAAATCATATTAAAAAAATTATACACCATGAGCAAGTTAGTTTCATTTCAGGGATGCAAGGCTGGTGCAACATATGCGAATTAATACATGTCATTCAACACATAAATAGAACTAAGAACAAAAATCATATAATCATCCAAATAGATGCTGAAAAAAAGAATGTTAAAAACACTCCAGATAATAAGAATAGAAGGAACTTATCTTAACATCATTAAGGCAATATAAAATAAACCCAAAGCCAAAATCATATTGAATTGGGGAAAACTGTGGGACTTACCCTTAAAATCAGTAACAAGACAAAGATACCCACTATCACCACTCCTTTTCAATACAGTACTCCAGAGTAATAAGTAAAGAGAAAGATATCAAATGAATTCAAATAGGAAAAAACAACTGAAATTATCTCTATTTGCAGATGACATGATCCTATATTTAGAACACCAAAAGACTTCTAGAACTGATCAACAAATTCAACAATGTAGGAGGATACAAAATCAAGTTTTAAAAAATCAATAGTCTTTCTATGTGTCAACCATGTATCCAGTGAAAAATAAATCAAGAAAACAATTCCATTCACAATAACCTCAAAAACAATAAAATACATAAGAATAAATCTACCCAAGGAAGTAAAAACCTTCTACAATGAAAATGATAAAACACTATAGGAAGAAACTGAAGAAGATCTTAGATGATGGAAAGATCTCTCATTTTCTTGGATAGGCATAGTAAATATTATCAAAGTGACCATTCTACCAGAAGTGATCCACTGAGTCAATTAAATCCCTAACACAATACAATGGCATTTTTTACAGACCTAGAAAAATTAGTCCTAAATTTCATGTAGAGAAATAAAAGACCCAGAATAAGAACCATGCAGGAAACGTCAAATTATATTACAGATATGGATACCAAATTATATTACAGAGCTATAGTAATTATATTAATTATATAAAAATTATATTTGATCAAATTATATTACAGAGCTATAGTAATAAGAACAGCGTGGTATTGGCAGAAAAACAGACACATAGACCAATGGAACAGAACAGAGATACAGAAACAAATCCTTACACTGATAGCCAATTGATTTTTGACAAAAATGCCATAAACACACATTAGAGCAAAGAAAACTTTTCAACAAATGGTGTTGGGAAAACCAGTTATGTATTTGTAGAAAAATAAAATTAGAT
>PVLC010031112.1:0-18989 GCA_004027655.1 Graphiurus murinus
AAAAAAAAAAAGACCAACAAGAATAGAGGGATAGACACACAAAATCAGAAACAGCGTGAGAGAAACAAGACACTAAGACACACACACCCTAAGTTTCTCCTCTGATAGGAAGCAGAAATCTTGTGGGGGCTGACTTAGTAGGTGACAGAGGAGATTTCCAGCAGAGTTGCCTGGACAAACCAGCAAGAGGGTTCCAGAGCCGGAGGGGAGGGGAGAGAATAAGACAGGAGGTGGGAGGGGAGTAGGCCTGAAGTGCTGAGACCTGCCCTCACATTTATGCTTCTCACAGCCATCGAGGAGGGGCTCATGGTCACTTCAGTGAAGTCATTAGCAATCACACAGAGTCAGGCTGAAAACCACAAGGGGAGTCATGCGAAGGTTTCAGGGAACAGGAGCTGGTTATAGGAGACTTGTACTCTGTTCCGGCCTTCTTAGGTTTCAGGAAATATGCCTTGAGTGACAGCACATCCAGCTCTGGGCAATAACAAATCATGCTGTGAGGGTGTGCTGGGCTGGCTTGGGTTTCACAATGCCTCCATTTCATGATGCAAGGCAGTCTCACCAACACCTTCCAGTGCTGGTTATCTGTGAGACACAGAAGCTGAGGCCGGCCAGTTACAATCTTAGCATCTACTGACGTTGCTATCTTTCCTGACTCTGGACAAAAACACAAAAGGCTTCTATTTTTTGAGCCATAATTCTCACACATACAGAGAACATTAAGTAGATGAGTGCATGTACACACACACACGCATGAGAAGCAGATTTCTCCATAACATAACCGTTGGTCAGGAGTAACACACGAGGACTCAGAACTACGTGACCACAAACTGATGGGGCACTAAGTCTATGACAGAGCCAAGACAGCCTATGTGCCTGATGGACAGATATAAAATGCAATGTCAAGCTATTCCAGGAAAAGGGAAACAAATTTCAGGTGACTTTTAATAAATAGGGGCCAATGGGTTGGCAAGACCTGTCCTCCATGGGACTTGGAGAATTCAGATTTTATCAGGAAATAAAGTGTCAGTGGAGGTATTGAATAGCTAGGTAGAGCAGATGTATTAGTCATATCTAATCATTTAAATTACTTACATAAATTGGCACAAATCCAGACTAACTTTAGCCTCAGAAAAGCCACTCTGGTAGGCTTGCAATCAGATACCTGCAGGGGTGAGGCAGGTGCCTGCAAGGAGGGACGCTGGCTGGGTGTGGCCTGCAAGCTGACAGCGCCAGCCCAGCTGCTCATGGCAAGGAGGACCCAACCTTGAGGGCCTGACCTTTGGGGTTTCCTTAGAAGTGGGAAATCAGATTTTTAAAAAAATCTTTCTTTCAGTTTTTAAATACTCATGACTAATTTAAAAGCAGTTAAACACTGCATGTTGAATGGAACACACCTGAAACTTTTATAGCATTTCAAAGGAAGGTGATAACACACTCTGTGAGTAGATTCTCAGATGGGTGGAAGGTGGTCCTAAGTTTGCAGGGGGAACAGCAACTCTTTATGGCACACTCTTAAAAGGTGAAGCTTTCTTAATGATCAAGATGCTGTATAAAACTAAAACAAGATACCTCAAAGAATTGCAAATTGAAACTATAGTGAAATGTCACTTCATACCGGTCAGGAAGATTTTTACAAACAAAACCACTGAAAGCATGAATATTGGCAAGGATGTAGAGAAATAGAAGTCCTCCATTCCTTGTTCTAGCCCCTCCAGTGCCCTCTCCAGGATGATCTAGTTTACACACATCTGGTAAATTGATACACCCCAAATAGGGCTAACCATTTCACTCACACACACATCCGGGGCTTTCCCTTTTCTCTCTGGGGTCTGCTGAATAAATGAACAGTGAGCTGCCTGCTAGCACCTACTTCACATCGAATTGTCCATACTGCTGTTTGTTTATTTTTATTTTATTGTGGTAATGGGAATTGAACACAAGGGCATTCTACCTCTGAGCTATACCCCCAGGCTTATTTTATTTTTTTTTTTTATTTTTAAACAGGGTCTCACTAAGTTGAAGAGGGCCTAAGTTGCTGAGGCTGGGTGCAAATCTGAGATCCTCCTGTCTCAGCCTCTCAAGCACTAGGATTAGAAGCATGTGCCATCACGTCCAGCCTCCTCTGCTATTTACAGTAAGACAGAGAATTTATTTTGAGTGCCCATTTCTTAGGTGAATTTGAAGAGGATGCAGCAATTCAAGCAGACTGCACCAGAGGATACACCTTATATTTTCAAATTTCTGGCAAGGAGTCAGTAGAGGGAAGCTGAAGCAAGGAGAAGGTTGAACCTCCTATTCCTACAGGTAATTGAAATAATGCTCATGGAGACCCCCACAAAACCTTTCTGGTATAAGATGCATTTTAAGCCTAGCATTCAAAGCTGGGCATAGTGGCACACACTTGTCATCCCAGTACTTGGGAGGCTGAGACTGGAGGAAGCCAGCCTCAGCTACTTAGTGAGGCCCTCCGCAACTTAGTGAGACCCTGTTTCAAAATTAAGAATAAAAAATAGGACTGGGGGTGTAGTCAGAGGTAGAATGCCCCTGGGTTCAATCCCCAGTATTAAAAAAAAAAAAAAAGCCTAGCATTCAAATCCTACACAAGTACCTCTAAGTATTAACCTCCTGACCCTGTCTTCCCTCTGAGGCAGGAAAGGAAGCACAGGAGGAACATCCCAGGCGTCACATGGCAGGTAGGGACAGAAATACAGTATTACTAATGTCAAGAAGATATTATAGAGTGAGACTTTTCCTTATTCTTAGAATTACAGCCAAGACCCAGAGCCGAGGGCAGTGGGACTAAGTCACCTACTCAGAAAGCCAGGAATGAGTGGGACAGACACTGCCCTCTTTGGCTTGCCAAGAGGTCAGAGGACCAGTTTTCTATCTGACCACAGCCCCTCCTCCCACCCAACTGCCAAGGGAAGGGAGTGTTTGATATTGGTGTTGTGGGCAAGTTTCTAGTGCAGGCTACTACCTGCTTCCCTGACAAGTGAGAACAGGATGGGCTCCAAGAGAATTGCTAGAGACGAGCACCTGCAAGAAGGGGAGATGGGCATCCTGCTCCTTATCTAGCTTCTTGCTGAGTTACAGACCCTGTGGGCCCTTCTTGGGCTTGAATAGGGTATGACAGGGAATTGGAAGAACTTGGCATCTATCCCTGGATTGGGGAGGGGAGCACCCATGAACCCAAGACTGGCACCCCTTTCTTAACTAGAGATTTGGAAGGGGCAAGGCTCACTGGAGCAGAGCATAAGGGGAAAATTCTAGGAATAGTGTTTCAGGAAAGAAGACTGGAATGCTCCCGGTGCATCCCAGTTCTCTACAACCTGGGACAGAATGAGAGTGGACCACAGTAATGAGCAGGGCTGCTTTTGAAAGAATGTGGAGGTCAGAGGGGCAAGAGCCCCAGGGCTGCCAGGCAGATGCTTAGAGGAGGAACTGGGGGCATGAGTGGGGCACGAACAGATAGCAATGCACAGGGAACTCTGTTTCCCTCTCAACAGGGAGGAGAGGGGGCAGGGTGACACTAAACAGCCCCAAGAGAGTCACACACACTCTGAGCAGAGACCCCATCATCTTAAGGAAGTCAGGGAAGGAAGCAGGGAACTACCAGAGGCAGCTTCTCACCTCCGACTAGTACTGGGCAAATCAACTGTCTACCAGATCCTCGCTCCTTGTTTCCCATCCTCTTTTCCCCACCCCAGCATCCAGAGAAGAGAAGAGAAGAGAAGAGAAGAGAAGAGAAGAGAAGAGAAGAGAAGAGAAAGAGAGAGAGAGAGAGAGAGAGAGAGAAGGGAGAGAAGGAGAAGAAGGAGGAGGAGGAGGAGGAGGAGGAAAGAGGAGAGGGTTGAAGTAGACATGACATGAGTTTCAGAAAGAATGAGGAATTATAGATTGTGCCCAATACATCAGTCGTAGTCTGGAAAGGGGGACTAACAGAGCACAGTTGAAAGCAGTGGCTGGAGAAGATGAAACCCCTATCATGCTGCTACCCACAGCTGAGCGAGGTTCCTCAAGAAGGCAGGGCAGGGGAAGTGGGACTAAACACAAATCCATTGCAAACTCCCTAAACAAACTGTGTACAGTTGAATACTAGTCCATCAAGATTGTCCTCTAGCTGGACCCTGGTAGACAGAGTTAAGCTGTGGAACCCTGGTAGCCTCTCTCAAACCCCAATGGCCCTAGAAGAGAAGGGGCTCTGGCCCCAAATTCACATGGCTCTGCAACCAAAACTCACCACTACTCCAGGTGCTAATTTCTAAAGTAAACTAACATGTATACCATATGTAGTAGGTAGCAGGCAATACACACTACCTCACCTAATAGCTCTGCCAGGCAATGGTGGTACCTAATACTATAGAAGTCAGTTGATCTGAGTGTTGCAGCCATGGTCCAAGATTCTGACTCCACCTGACTCTGAACAAAATGCATGCCGACTCTGGTGCTGCCCTGGACGGTGAAGAGCAGCAGAGATGAAAGGACCCGAGGACTATGATGTTCATGGTGACTTTAGAACCAGAAGCTGCTCATAAGGAGCTTGAAAATGCAAACCATTTTATTTACATTTTAAAACCAATAAAATCCAGTGTTGTAGTAGGTTGTTAAAAATACAAAAACTAAGTCAATATATCCATCTCCTTCCCTAGTAACCCTCAGAAAGGAACACCAGTACTCAACAACTACAGCCTGACCTTTAGCAAAAAGACAAAAGCACTATTGAAAAAAAAAAAAAAAAAACTAGTTCTGAACAGAATGCACCAGAATTCAAACTTGCCAAGCTGTCTGCACTTTGGAATTTTGCAGTGTTTAATGTCAACCATCCAAAACTGGTCCTGTGGGTCTCTCTGAAATAATACTTAATATCACCATTACTACTTAGCTCTACAGGTGCCATTTTAGACAATCAAAAGTCCCTGGGAACTACTGCACGGTAGACTACTCTGGACAGGCATCTATTAACCTTTTAAAAACATAAATCTGGGGACTTATCTTAACTAAATTATCTCAGCAGTCAGCATCCCTGCTGCTGAATCACTATGTAAATATCAGGGCTCTGAGTCACTGAAAATTGCTGAAAGGGACTTGGTTTAGTAAGTACAAGAACTTTTTCCTAGAAATGTAAGCTATGCATTGAAAGTTGCTCTCATACTTTGCCCTCCAGGTAACTTGGTATAAGGCTCACCAAGTAAACGTACCACAAGTGAAAATGACTGTGTTTGATTTCGGAATATCCCCAAACCACCAAATTCCACCACACTATTTTCCCTCTGTGATATTAGCGGGTAAAAATAGATTCACTCACTCTTTCAATTTTCAGTTGATGAACTTTACATTTTGTACATCTCCTGTGCCAGTTAAACTATTTTCTAGAGTTATACAAAAAATGGAGGAGGGTCATAACATTTAAAATTGAGATGAAAAGGTTTGGCTTATCAATTCTTTAAAAAAAAAAAATAGCACACAATCTGCCAGGAAACTTTTCATCCAAAACAATGTTCCTTTAAACTATGTAAGAATATGCTGTTGGGAAGCTAGTTAAATGGGTACACACTGGTAAGGAGTAAGCAGCTCTAAGGAACAGACTTAACATTATTGTTACCTTCTTCTACTTTATGTTTTTGTTAACCTTGGCCAGTAATACAGTAATAATAAAACAAAAATGCTCTCTTAATTCCCATCACCATTCCTGTTAACCCATCTAGTCATACTACGAATTAATCGTGCTTCCAGTGCGTACTATACTTTACATTGCTTCTGGAAGGCTATTAAGGGCTTCTAGCTAAAGAACGGTATGCAGTAGTCATGCATAGTTCAGACTTAGTCTCACTGCTTAGAACTCAGAAGTCTTTTTCTGGAACAGGGAGAAAAACTTCCCAGGCACTGACCCAAGCTCTTCTCTCACAGGCCTAGCCAAGCTCCACACGAGTCCCCCATTGTTTTAATACTCTGCTGCCGCCATTTTGAAGTTCTTCACATTTGAACAAAGGGGCCCATATTTTCAATTTGCAGTGGGCCTTGCAAATTAGGTAGCAATATCCCTACACCAACCTAATTTTTTTGTTTTTGTTTTTTTTTAGAAAATGGTACTGAGGAATTAAACATTAAAAAGTTTTATTTTATCTCATATCTTATGGGCTTCTACTTATTTTAAAACACAGATAGCAATAATTTTTACATATCCAAGTCTCCCCCCCACACCCTCCCAAAAAAGGTAAAATATCCTTCACCTGGATCACTATAAAAGGTGTCTAAACTCTTGCCTGCTGCCAGTCTGTCTTCACAGGGCGCAAGTTATCATCTAGTATAGGCCGGATCTTCTCACTGTGCTTGGAACCCATCCACTCAGCGTCAGGTCCAAAGCCCTGTCTGGCCACAAAGCGCCAGGCTCAGCCCCCACCTGAGGCTTGGCCTCACCCCATTCCTTGCCTCCTACACCACACCAGCCTTCTTTCAGCTTCTAGAACATGTCACGATCCATTCCACCTCATAACCTCTGTACCCGCCATCCTCTCTGCCCCAGGGACAGACATTTCAGTCTGTGTATGACCAAGGATTTAGGTAAAATCAGGCAAAAATCCCAGATCTGAACCAATGGAATCATTATTAGCTTTAATTTCTTCAAGGGAAGACAACAGGAGTTTAGGAGGCTTACAGTTCTTAGTTGATGGGGTTTTCATTCACATTATTCCTGGGCTACTTTCACTGTAGGAGAGGATAATACAGTTCAATCTGTCTAGGAAACCCAGGACAACAATGGGGAGATGTTGCGGTCATTTCAAAGAGTTTGGGGTCAGGTGAATCAGGCCTCAAAGGCACTTCATGGCCTCCACCAACTCCTGAAACAATGTTCTCAAATTGTTTAGAAGGATTTGGTGAAAACAAACTAAAAGTATTAATGAGAAAAAACTAAAGGCTCACTTAAAAAAATCTCCTGTGTGTTCTTTTAAGAAATTTGTTCGAGTTAAGAGATTCATATAGAAAATACTTATATAAAAACTTTTCGAGCCGGGCATGGTGGCGCACGCTTGTAATCCCAGCATTCGGGAGGCTGAGACCGGAGGATCCGGGTTCGTGGCCAGCCTCAGCTACCTAGTGAGGCACTCCGCAATTTAGTGAGACCTGGTTTCAAAATAAAGAATAAAAAATAGGACTGTGGGTATAGCTCGGAGGTAGAACGCCCCTGAGTTCAATCCCTAGTACCGCAAAAAAAAAACAAAAAAAAAAAAAACAAAAAACTTTTCTTGTTCATAAGAAGGGAAAATTATGAATAAGGTGCCTGTTTTCTCATGAATTATACATGTCCAGATACTTGTGAGTTCTAGTTGTGCCTCTATGTAAAGGCTCTGATAGTAAACTGATCAAGCCAAGGAGGTTTCTCAGAAGGGTGCCTATCTTCTAAACTGAGAGGTCACCTCATCTTGATCATGTGCATGTTTGGCAGTAGCCTGTCACCTTCCCCCACCTATCCCCTTTAGCACTCTTTTATTACTCTTCTTCCAGTGGCCAGCCACAGGACATATTGCTGGCTTCTCACAAAAGAGGGTTAAGACAAGGACCTCTCCATTTGAAAAAAAATTAAGGTAGAATTCTACTGTTTACAAAAGTATTCTGAATGGATTAAGGCTCAAGGCATTAACAGATTTCAGTTATTAAAGCACCAGAAGACTATATAGAGGAATGTGTTTATAGCCCAGAGAAGGAAGACCCTCTTAAACTAGACACAACAAGAAAAAAATCACACAGAGAGAAATTATTTATGGTGCCTTTGATGTAGTTCAATTTCTCAAAGTTAAAAGACCAGACTAGGCTTAGAGAAAATATTTGCTATATAACAAAGGATGAGTATTGAGAAAATATAAAGCACTACAAATAATAAAAAAGTAAACAAAATTGTAATTGGGCAAAGAAATATTGACAGGCAATTCATAGAGGGAGGAAAGGAGGGAATGTAAAATGTCCAATAAACACATGAAGAGCTGCTCGATAAATAAATAATAAAGGAGTAGTGAGATGCATGTGAGTCATTGTCTTCTAAAGACTGGCCCAAGACTTGAAGATTATTCTTACACAATGATGGCAAATGTGCAGCATATATGTGATACCCTGTTGGTGAGTGATCAAACGGTGTTCTGCGGCATGATCCCTGGGATCCAACAATCCCACTCAGAAATCTATAGAGACAAGCTTGCCCTTACACAAGTCACTCAGGTGATACAGCGTAAGTTTTCACCATAATACAGGATACTTGCAATATCAGATACCAAAATGAGTTATGGAACAACCTGCCCTAGAAAATATGCAAAAGGGAGAAAACTGAAAACCAGCCTTGAGCCCCATTCCTGCAGTGAGACTCCAGAGAAACAGCTCTACTGAGACCCTTATTCAGCCCTGCTCCCCCCTGGGGTCAGGGTGGGAATGTCAGATTCCTGCCTCACAATGGGTTTTTCAATGAGACCAAAGGTTCAATTTGAGCCCTTCACAGATAAGGAGGCACAGAATGCAGATGTCTGGCTCCTTCTCTGGGACTCTAGAACACAAGAAGACAGGGTGGCTAGCTGTCTTGGCAGCCAAGGATAATGGAAAGTACTGCTGCATTGGGCCTGTGTTTCCATGGACTGAGGGTGGTCCATGGACAAGAGCCATTCCAGGGCTTGCCTTAGGTCCAGTCCTCTAGGGCAACACAACCTCAGGAGACAGAACTGAGATGGACCACTGGACTCCCAAAGACTGAAGGGGAGTACAGGATGAGGGCCCCTATGAATGATTCAGCTTCAAGCTTCAATGGGTCCTAAGCGTGGGAGGCTGTTTTACCACAGGAACAGTTGTAAAACAAAAAAATTCTAGTCTCCCTTTACCACTCTCCCACCCCATCCTCAGGAAAGTATGATAAAATAAAGATGCCTACCTATGTTCTCCAAAATGTTATCAAGTGGAAAAAAAAATTTTCATTACAATCCATATGGTTTATAGTAAGAAACACTTTATGACCATTTATGTATATAAACATGCAGAAAATGGTTTGGAAAAGCACAAAAATTGATGTGGTAACCTGCAATGGCCTGAATGTTTGTTTTCCCCAGGCATATATGTTGAAATTCTAATCTCCAAGGTGATTAGCAGCTATGGTCTTTGGGAGGTAATTAGGCCACGAGGGTGGAGTCCTCGTGAATGGTATTATTGGCCTTATAAAAGAGCCCCAGAGAGATGCCTAGCTCCTTCTGCCATAGAAGGTTACAGAGTGAAACAGCTGCTATCTATGAAGAAGTGGATCCTCACCAAATACTGCATCTGCCAGAATCTTGATCTGGGATTTCTCAGACTCCAGAACTATGAGAAACAAATGTCTGGTGTTTATAAGCTACCTGTTTGATGGCATTTTGTTATAGTAAATCTAGATGCAATAAGACATTAACTCTGTTAAGGGGAGTACTTTTGAGTGGAGGGGGAAATGTCAAATGGGAAATTCAATTTATCTATATCATTTTCAGAGTCAAGAACACAGCTATGTATTACTTAAATAATTGAATGCATTTTTTTTTAAAAGACACTATTCTTAGGAACAGAGTCTAATATGGTCTTAATATGTCTCCCCAAATTCATGTGTTAAAAGATGAATCCTCATATGCACTAGTAGTGGGAGGCGGGGTCTAAAGGGAGGCATTTAGGTCCCAAGGGCTCCACCCTCATGAGTGGATTAATGCTGCTTCTGCTCATCGGTCACATGAGCACATGGCATTCCTTTCCCACATAGCATTCAAGGCTTCATTGCAGAAGCAGAGAGACAGGACCCTGACCTACTGGCAACTTGATCTTGGACTTCCCAGCTTCTAGAATTGTGAAAAATAAATCTCTATTCCTTATATATTGCCAAGTCCTAGCTATTTGGTCTGGTAGCACAAAATGGACCAAGACAAAGCCCATCTGTCAGTGTTAATCTGCTAACCATGATCGGCAAAGCTCAAACTTCCAACACATGCTACACCTGAGGGTTATTTTAAGTGTCTGATTGCTACTTTTCAGGTTTCTCTACATGTTCCTACCCAAGTGAATTCTCCGTCTGAGCCTGGATGTCAACTGAGCCTCAAACTGATCTCCTCCAAGTGTCCAGGATTCGCAGCTAAAGTCCCACCATTTCCTTGAATTTAGGAAATCCTTTCTGTAGTTTCCTCTGCCAGCAAAGAGTAGGAAAAACCAAGACTTTACCAAAAGAAAACTAGGATGGACATTTGGAAATAAATTGACGTGGAGAATAAAGAACCACTAAATGATGAATTTTAAAAAAGGAGCCCAGAAGAACTTGATGCTGTTAAGCCCTCCTGTGTGTGGGCACATATGCACACCTGTGTCTACACACCATTCAATTTGAAACAAGGGGAAATATAGCACTAAACTGCAGCCTATGAAATTCAGCAGCAAAACAGTACTGTGGGTATAAGTCAAATCTTAGAAAAGTTGATAATCTGTTTGAAAAAACTAGGGAAGAAATCATGGATTTTGAAAATGAAAGATGTAAGAAGTATTGATTGTCACAGGACATGGTGGCACACACCTGTAATCCCAGTGACTTGGATCACAAGTTCAAGACCAACCTGGGCAATTTAGCCAGAACTTGTCTCAAAAAATAAGCAAATAATTACATAAGTACATAAAAAGGGTTGTGGGTATAGTTCAGTTATAGAAGTCTCTGGGTTCAATCCCAGTACCAAATTATATATATAATTAAAATTATATTGTATATATGAAAATAAATTTCAGTGCCTATAAGTAAAGTTTTGTTGGAACTCTACCACACACATTTGTCTATGAATGGTCTAAGGTTGCTTTAATGCTCCAAGGACAGAGTCCACGCCGCTCCCTAAAACCATCTGGCCCTCTATAGAAAAAAAGTGTGCCAGCCTGTTATAGGCCAATTGAACCCTTTTTACTCCCATTTGCTTAGCGGATATCATGATTGATAGTGGCAAAAGGAACCATGCAGCTTCTCACATATTTCTGAGTGATTATCAGTTGCTCAGAGATGGGCAACCCTTCTACATCTGCACATCCTTTAGTGTTGACACAGACTTCTGAGCTGAAGCCACTTCAAAACACCCCATGATGCTGTCCACAGGATAAAGAAGCCCCTGATAAATACGTAGCTCTAGGATTTAAAAAATTATTTATCAAGGTTAAAGGGCAATAAACAATATCCCAGGAATTAATCCCTTTCAGCTTCCATCAACTTAGAGTATTAAGAATTTCACATGAAATAACACTTTAAAACTAACCATTTTGTGCCTATACACATTGTTCTGGATATGCTCAAGTTCCATGTAAACACCATCTAATTAATTTAAAGATAATTTATTCATAACATCCCTATTCATATGTATATCATAAGGCAAATCAGCTTGAGGGAAAACAAAATTTAATAAAATGTACCAGACATCAGTCATGCTTTTCTTTCAACATTCAGACCTCCCCTAGGCATCCCTTCACAGAGCACCTGCCCCTGCAGAACTGCTGTCTCCCTTGCACTGAGTCACTCCTTCTCTCCAGCTCACTAATGCCATGTGTCTGATCCACAAACTCATCTAGTCTCCCTGCCAGTTAGATCTTAGGCAGTACTGTTTCCAAAGTATTTGAGTCTATCTTTTGATGCTTTCCCTTTGCTTCTCAAGTAAAGCAAATCTGGCCTTTAGAGCACCACCAAGCTGGTTTTACTCCCAAATCTACAGAGCAGATTTTCAATTCTTAAAAGCAAAGAGTCATCTATGAGGAAGATATGAAACCAAAAAGTAAGAAGTTGGCATAGTGTCCCTAGAATGCCAAGTGGCACATACTAGGGCTTCAGGGCTGGTACAAGTGAACCAACCATGGCTCTGACACAGATATTCCAGTTACCTAGAAGTTAGATTTCTCCGTGTGTGTGTATGTGTGTGTGTGTGTGTGTGTGTGTGTGTGTGTGTGTGTGTGTGTGTATGTTTTACTGGGGACTGAACCCAGGGGCATTCTACTTCCAAGCTGTACCCCCAGCCCTTTTTATTTTGAAACAGTCTCTCACTAGGTTGCTGAGAGTCTCACTCAATTGCTGAGGCTAGCCTTGAACCTGCAATTCTCCTGTCTCAGTCTTCCAAGTACTGAGATTATAGGTGTGCTAAGTTAGATTTCTTGTTGCAAATTAGTTGGTAATCAATCTCCTGGGATGGGTGTACACGAATGAGTTTCCAGAGCCTGGATCGACTCTGAATAAAATAGGGGACACCTAAGTTTCTGGCTCTGTAAAACAGGCACACTTGATGCTGATAACTCCACACATGTCCATCTCCTCCTGTGAAATATCTAACTCGTGGTACCTTGCACCAGTTTCCTCTATATATTTATTGAACATTTACTGTCTGTGTTTCACTTTGAACTGTGATATACAAAGTACATACAGTGGAGTCCTTTCTACTAAAGAACATTAGCTTGCTGGGGAAATAAGTCAAATGTAAAATAATGAAAGACCAATATAAAACTGATAATACTAACTGACCAAAAAAATGAAAGGGATGAGAGAATGCAGGGAAGGTCACTAGTGTGGGCCAAGAATGGAGAGATCATGGCCAATATAAAATTCCAAAAATGAAAGGACAGAAAACAAGGAGCATCTGACAATAAAGAAACAACATGAAGGAGGCCAAAGACTCATGATGGTAAAACAGAAAACACGGTAGCAAAGATAAGACGACACCACCAAGACCTAGATGGCCAGAGAAGTTGAAACTTGCTGGGGAAGAAAAGGGAAGAGCCTTAAAGAAGATGATGACCTGAAAGCAGCATTTGAGTACGCATGCTCTTCCTTCTAAAACTGGACAGGTTGGATCAAAAGAAAGAAAACCATGAAACAAAAAGGTTAGTCGGCAAATTAATACATGATAAGGTGTGAGCTGAAGTACTCTGAAGTTTAGATTAGCAGAAGAAAAGGGCAAAAACCTGCAAAGAGCCAAAATATTCAGATAAGCCATTTCTTCCCTTCCCTTCCCCAGAAATGCTTACCATCTATATGCAGTCATCAAATTGGTGGTGAGTCCTGTAAATGATCCCCATGATAGCCAAGACACAGGGTCCTCCCAAAACCCTATCTGTACCTTCAGATATTAATGACAATTGTAGAGTTCACTTTAATGACTTAATAAGTTATTCCATGCTAAAAATTAGCAGCCAATGCACAATATATTTGGTAGATCTTTATAAATTGTAATTCCTTTTTTCCCTGGTCATACCAAGTAAATTTTCATTATTTTTGCATTTTATTCCATTCCTCTTTCTCATTTAGAAAAGTCAAAGAAGAGCAGGAAATTCCTACAGTGGACATCAAGTGCTTTGGGGAGTGCTGGGCTGATGCAAGGTCACGGAAGCCCTTCACATGTCTTAGTGGCTCCTGACAAAAACAGCCCTTGAGAGACAGGAAACACCTCTGAGACTAGCAAGTGCACACCTTCTTGAAGATGTTTAGACACCGTCTCCATCTGTTCCCTTAACTGCTTCCTTCTGCAGAGGCAAAACTCTCCCCTCTTATCTGGCTTGAGTGACTGCCAGTTTGTTTTCATAAAGATCACTAACTTGGCCAGACACTGGGAAATAAGTGAGACGACAAATCTGGTTTTGATGAAAAGGAGACATTAAATGGAGTGTTAGCTATAACCAAAGGGACAAGGAAATCCTAAGACTCCACTGTCTCACCAACTTCACACCCACGTTGAGGAGACAGATCAAACACTATAGCATCCTGCCTTTAAATCCATCCAGGAGAAAGGAAGGATTGCTCAGCACTGAGCCTACACAAGTCAGTGGACAGCCAGGAAAGCAACACATTCATATGCCCTATAGGTGTGTTTGTTTAAGAAACTATTCATCCAAAACCAAAGTATCCACTTTCCCAAGTTTCTCCTTAAGGCAAGTAATAAAACTAGGACACATCGTGCATTAAACCAAAACCTAATGGAGTAACCAGTCTTTCAGGGACTACACAGGTGAAGTAGGTATGATATGAGAAGTAGGTATGATATGATATGTCCTGCCCCTTCTAGAAACAGCCGAGAAGTGCCCATACTCTACAGCCAACCAATCACCAGGGGACCTACTCTCCAAATGGAAAAACAAAATAAAAGCTTATGCCCAAAGTGACTGGGTGGCAATGCCACTTCTAGATACTGTTAAGATTTTTATAATGAGCAAAAAGCCATTTCTTTGCAAGTAATAGCTTTGGATCAACAAAGCAAGGAGGAAATTTCCTCTTAGATTCCTTCCCACATATTTTATAATGCTGTCACTCTTCTCTGTATTATATCCTATCCCTTGTAAAGGTCAACAGCCCTAAAAACACCCAAGAGTTTTCTGCTTTCAGTATCATCTACAACAAGTGTCATTTTAGAATACAACTGCCAAAAGTAAGTCAGCCAGAAGAACCAAGACATTCCAAGTCACCATCATACAAGGAGGTAGGCTGAGTGTGATGGTCCCAAGCCTTCCTAAAACTCTACAAAGTAGGCACCCATCATCAGTCACTTTACAGATGAGAAAATAAACTTTTTGAGGCTACACTGACTAACTCAAAGTCACCCAGCCAGTAAATGGCCAAGTCAATATTCTAGTCAAGTTCCTCTAATCCACAGGATTTTAATCTGAGATCCATAGGCTCTTAGTTTGCAGACTGGGACAAGAAATTGACTGTATTTTATTTCTCATTAGCAACTAGCTAAAACTTATAATTTTCCTTCAGTTACAAATGTAAAAAACAAACCACAGTAGGTATTGGCAGTGCCTATAACTTTGTCACCACAAAACACATATATTTTGAATAATACATTAAGTACATAATTTTAATTTATAGTTGAAGTAAATATATTTTATATTAATTATAATTGCTGCCAATTTTACAAGACTATAGATGCTCGTTATTTAAAATTTCTTGTCACCAGATCGTACTCCAGAGCCTGTTATTTTAGTAAAGAAGTACATACTACATCCCGTTTGTTTTTGCAAACATTTTAATAATTAACCGGGCGTGGTGGCTCATGCTTGTAATCCCAGCATTTGGGAGGCTGAGACTGGAGGATCCGGGTTTGCAGCCAGCCTCAGCTACCTAGTGAGGCATTCCACAACTTAGTGAGACCCTGTTTCAAAATAAAGAATAAAAAATAGGGCTGGGGGTGTAGCTCAGAGGTAGAATGCCCCTGAGTTCAATCCCCAGTACCGCAAAAAAAAAAAAAAAAAAAAAAAAAAAAAAAAAAAAAAAAAAAAAAAAAAAATTAATAATTTAAAAATATCATTGGCTTCCATTTAGTCCCATTTATCTTACTTTATGAACTTAAAAACATTATCCTGAAAGGAGTTTAATAGATGTTTCTGCCCGCCAAAGGGGCTCCTTTCTATACAGAAAGTGTATGAACTACTGTTCTAGCTCCAAAGCGCACACACACACACATCTTTCCATTTCTTCACCTAGCCTGCCTCATGCTGGATTTCCCTCCCTGATTCTCTTCCTAGATCACCTTAAAATGTTTTCCTACGAAAACTTAAAAAAAATCACTGAAGAATATTTAGCCACTAAATCAACTGTCTTGTATTAAGTAGTCCTTATAAGTTTGTATGGCTCCAGATTTTAAGTCCCAGATTGGCTTTAAGTATGATAGACAAAAATTCCACTTATCATTTTGCTGACTCGAAGGACGGCACTCCATTTGTCAGAAACCCTGGAAGTGCCTAACAATTGCCTGCCAGCAAGAAACTATTTTCATCAGCAAACAATGGCACAATTGGTTAAAAAAAAAAAAAAAGTATCATAAAACAACAGTAAACTAATCCAGAAAGGGCTGCTAAGCTTCAGCCAAGAATCCTCTGAGTATCAGGTAACATCTCTCTCTTATATTTGAAAATGCCAAGACATAGCCCTCCCCCAAATCCAGACTTCCAGCAGTCTCACGACAGTCTCCTGGGAGTGTACTTACACAACACACCAGACTCCCATGCATAATGCATAGGCGTGGGTTTCCTCAATGAAAGGAAGACAGAGGGAAAGATAGCTTCCTTGCTGAGTACATTGGCACAAGGCACGCATTGGTGATCGGCTGTAGTGGGATTGCAGGGTGTCATTGTCTTCATGCTTCTCCACACACAGAGAAGATTAGTGGGAGGAAAAAACATATTTCAGACTTGAAACAATGAGTCTTACATTGCAAAATAGTCCCAAAATCTTTAATGGGGCTATTTATGCTAGCTTTCTTTTCAAATGAATCTTCCATGCAACCCATGCAATAATGTGAATGCCATGGTTATAAGTTAAAGAATTTCCTTAACATAAGAATATTTCTCAGCTGATTCAACTGGGCCATGATATCATTTCTTCCTCTGGATTGTTCGACTCTGTTTTCTGATTCTTGACAAAGAAATTCTTTGTGGTTTCACGTTAAAAGAAAAGTGAGAAACCATGGCCTCCATTGTGCCTAGACGTATAGCTTGACCAATCAACACCACTTTTCAATCCTGTTTTTCCAAAATCATGAAGTTTTAGTTTGTGCATCATTAGATTGGTATTAGCCTATTCTCAAACACAGGGTGCCTTGGTGAACAGCAGCAGCAGAAGCCCTCCCAGAGTTTAGATTGTTATTAAAAGATTACCCAAGAGCTTTGCCATGCTGCCCCAATTTGCCAGGACTTAGGGAACTCTGAAAGGTCAAATGCACAGATAAGAGGGTCACAGTGCACAGGGTGCAGGCACAGGTTGGAAGGCTGTTGGCAAAGGTACAGCATTCCATTCAACGTCAAAGACTATTTGATTCCTTTCATTATCAAGACCAAAACTGATTCTCAGGGGACGGGTGATAGCCCAGTGATAGAGTACTTGCCTAACATGCCCAAGACCCTAGGTTCAATGCCTGGCACAGGGGAAAACAGCAGATTTTCCTAGATCCCAAGGTGAATTTGAGAGTGAGATATCCTATGTCTTACTTGGGAGCCTTTTCCTAACAGTGAGTCACTCTGAGGCTTGTACCATCTCAGAGCACGTACCACAGATTTGTAGACTCTTAAAGAGATTAGGCTCTCCAGCCAGATATGGTAGCCCATGCTTGTAATTTCAGTACTTGAGAGGCTAAGACAGGAGGATCACAGGACTGTGTGGCCAGTCTCAGCAACTTAGCAAGACCCTTAGTAACTTAGCGAGACCCTGTTTCAAAATAAAAAATAAAATAGGGCTGGGATATAGAGCTCAGAGGTAGAATGCTCCTGGGTTCAACCCCAGTACCATGAAAGAAATAAAAGAGAAAGAGGTTATGAAATAGTTCCTTCTTTAATTTAAGATTTCTTAAGCTTACAGGTAAAGGGCAAAGAGCAAAGGACACTTGGGACCTATTTAATTTTATCTGCCTCAGAAAGCAAGTAAATCCCTCTGCCCAAAAGGTAAGTAAATAAAGCCCACAACATGTCCAAGTCTGGTGTATATATAACCACTGGAACGAGCAAGTCACAGGTCTCTAAAACCCTAAGCTTCTCCCAACCTTTGTTTCCTCCTAATCATCTCAATTTAACCCAATTAAAAGAAATGTGATCATTAATCAGGAGCTCTTCATTACTTGCTAGATGAAAATTTTTCTCTTCAAAGTGCTTTAGAAAACGATGCTTCAGAATAGATTACAGATGATTCTCCCATCCTATTCAGGGCCAGATGATGAAAGCGGAGCTATTACTGCAGAGCTGAATGGACAGAAAGAAATTAGAACCCCCACACCCACCCCTGCTACACTGCAATAAGCTACATTCCCATCTCTTACTCAGCTGTGCCTGGTCTATCTAATATCTGTAGACAAAAGCGTGTACATCTTAGAAAGATGTGCAAATTCCCTATTTCAACACAAGTAGCAAGAGTGTGATATGGTAAGATCCTTAGTGAACAGAGCACAGAACATGGTTCAAATTCCTCTTGCTTTGAAAATTAAGACTGAAAGGAAATTCATGAGTTTGCTAATCACATTTTTTGTTCCTTTGATATCAGTATATTATATAAAAATCTTTTAATTTATGATAATGAATGGTGGTGAGAAAAAAAAAAGGGAACCAATTGCTTAGTTGGAAACAAATAGAAGCATAAAATCTTGAGGCCAAAAAGGGGACTTTAAAATATCATCAATTTCAAAAACCACTCAGGGCTAGACATGGTGGTGCATGCCTATAATCTCAGTAATGGGGAGGCTAAGACAGGAGGATCACAGATTCAAGGCCAGCCTCAGCCACTTGGCAAGGTTCTCTGTAACTTAGCAGGATTATGGTTAAAAAAAATAATAAAATAGGGCTGGGGTGTAGCTCAGAGATAGAATGCCCTCTGAGTTCAGTCCCCAGTACAATGGAAGAAAAAACCCAAAGCAAATAAAAACAAAAAACTGCTAAGTTTCCTGACTAAACTGATACCCAAATAAATAAGTGACTTACCAAGGTCACTATGTTGCATATCCAAGGAATAGTGAGCTTAGATCCCCTTGGTTAATGATCAGTCTCTCCACTCTACCCCACTATCTCTGTTCTATCAAGACACATAGGAGTAAACCCTTAAGTCAATGGTGACCATTTTAGAATGTATCACACAGAATCACACTACCAATTCCTCCTGAATGCTGCAGAATTCTTCTCCCTGCATCCAAGTCAAATCTGCCTTAAATCCTCAAAATTATGAAAGAAAGAAATTGCAAACATTTTATACTTTCCTGAGGTAAAAAAGAGACCCAATTTTTTTTTATTGTGATAATTCGTGCTTTGTATTTATACATTTTTGTTAGGTACAAATTGATAAAGACAAATGTGCACACATTTCTCATCTGACTCTATCCCCAATTCCCACCCCGCTCCCTTACCCTCCCTCCCTCTCAAGTTCAGTTCAGTGAGTGATCTGGATATAATTGTGTAAGTACATCATGTGCCTTAGTATGCTCTCCCCCCCCCCCCCCCGTCCATTCCCTTCTGTTAAGTCT
>PVLC010031113.1:0-19139 GCA_004027655.1 Graphiurus murinus
GCCTCGATATTTATCCAAAGAATTAAAGTCAGTATACTACAGTGAAACAAGCATATCCATGTTGATAGCAGCACTAGTCACAATACTTAAATAATGGATCTAGCTTAAGTGTCTGTCAACAGATGAATAAAGAAAATGTGATATAGATACCCAGTGGAATTTTACTCAGCCACAAAGAACAGAATTACCTATTTGCGTGGAAATGGATGGAACTGGAGGACACAATGTTAAGTAAAATAAGCCAGACTCAGAAAGCCAAGGGTTGTATGTTTTCTCTTATGTGTGGAAACTAGAGAGAAAAAGGAGATCTTATGAAAACAGAAGGGAGACCAGTGGAGTAGTCGATAGGAAGCAGGGAAGAGGGGAAGGGAGGGAAGGAAGAGGTACTGGGGAATTAAATTGACCCAATTTGTTATGTGCATATACAAATATATCACAACAAATCTCACTCTTGTGCACAATTATAATACACCAATAAACAAATTTTAAAAATTTAGCAGCACAAAATATACACATTTACATTCGGGAGGCTGAGACCGGAGGATCCGGGTTCGCGGCCAGCCTCAGCTACCTAGTGAGGCACTCCGCAACTTAGTGAAACTCGGTTTCAAAATAAAGAATAAAAAATGGGGCTGGGGGTGTAGCTCGGAGGTAGAATGCCCCTGAGTTCAATCCCCAGTACCGCCAAAAAAAAAAAAAAAAAAATATACACATTTATTATTTCACAGTTTCAGTAGGCCAGAAATCTAGGCAAAGGGACCGTCTGGCTAAGTGGCTGTCACAGGACTGTGATCAAGGCATTGCATAAGGCGGGGTTTTGTGTTCAGCTGGAGTAAGCTCTTCTAAGAATTGGCAGAATTCAATTCCTTGAAGACTGTTGGACTGAGTGAGGGACTTGGTTCCTTGCCAGCTGCTGACCAGGTTCCAACCTGGATTCTATGTCCTGTGGACCTTGCCATAAACAGCCTCTGAACACAGCAGTGTTTTTCCTTAATGTCATCGTGGGAGAATGTCTGCTAGCAAGATGCAAGTCAGATTCTTATGCAATAGGTGAACAGAAGTGAATTTCATCACTTTTGCTGAATTCTGTTTGCTAGAAGCAATCACAGGTCTAGCCCACACTAAAGTGGGGAGGGCAGGGCACAAGTAAAAAATGCCACAAAATGGGGAGGGCATGGTGGCACACATCAGTAATCTCAGAACTTGGAAGGCTGAGACAGGAAGATCGCAGGTTTGAGGTCATCCTCAGCAATTTAGTGAGCCCTTAAGCAACTTGGAAAGACCCTGTCTCAAAATAAAAAATGAAATAGGGCTGGGGGTATAGCTCAGGGATAGAATGCCCCCAATAACACATACCCCCCAATTACACACACACACACACACACACACACACACACACACACACACACACGTGTACACCAGCAAATGGAGATCATTGGAGGACATTTTAGAGTCTGACCACCATGGGTAGTTGGCATTTTACTGAATAGGTATGGTGCAAGGTAAAGTCTAGAGACTTCTAGAGGTTGAGCTTTTAAGTTTTGTGGAAGGGAGAGGCATGAATCCAGGGAATACAATGTGATAGGTGGAATAAAAATTGCCCTCCCCTTTCTCCACATCAATTTCATCAGCTATAAGAATTCAGGTTCTGGATTAATGGCTCACCCAGTTCTTTGCTTTTGTCCCTTTGGGGCTTTCCATAAGTCTACCATTGAAGCCCTTCCTAGTTTTCCTGATTCATTCTTAACCATAGAACCTGGCATTGTACTTGTTTTTTGTAAAGGATTTGCTTGAGTGTATTGGTATTATAAAGGATTACTATAGTCTGCACAATGTGCCTCAGCACACCAGCCAAGTCATTTCTGGAAAATTGAGTATAAGGCTTACTTTTGTATACCAAATAATTTTTCCATTAATTATGAAAACTTACCATAAAACTATGCCTTTCAAAAAATGTTAAGTAAAAATAAAGACATACGTGAGAAAGAAGGGGAGGAGGAGCAATAAGAGGTGAGGCAAGAGGCAGCTGACATTTATTGAACACAAATTGTGTACTAGGCGGGATGTAAGAGACATTTGACCTCATGATTTTATTTTGAAATGTGAGCAATTACTTTTTCAAAGGCTTTCATATATTTCATATGTATTTGTTGCCTTTTAAAACCTCAAGCCCAAAGTGTTATTTGCCTTTCTTCCAAATTTTCAATTACCATCCAACTCTTTCCTCAATCCCTTGAGATTAATATAGAAAATATATCACATATGCCTTTGATAGCAAATTAAACTTGTTCTTATTTTTGTTCCCTCCTGAAATCCCCAGGATGACTGAGATCCCAAAGACATCATGAAAACTAGCAAGGCATTTACTTACTTGCTGTTCACATGCTAATGTTTGTTGAAGCTAGAACTAAAAAATCTCAGGTGACAGAGACTGTAGTTCTTGTCTTTCACACATCAGTAAAGGTTCCAGTTTGTACTGGAACACCCCTTTCCCATCAGGTCAGCCCTCCTTGGCTGGATTTAATCATAGTTTCTACTTAGGGCTTGATTCAGTAGCTCAGTATAGACATAGCTTCACTCCATGGCCTTTTATTGCTCGAAGACCAGTTTTCAAATAAATAACTGGCTAAATGGTTTCCAGATGCTAAAATAAAAACTATACAGATGCAAATATATTACATTTAATTTCAAGGTTGTTTAAGGTTTTTGCTGTGCCTAGAGAAGACAGCTATAAAAAAAACGTGCATCACTTCAGCAGAGCATACTTCATCAATTACACCATTAGCAATAACAATGTGGGAAATAAAGGGTGAAATTGAGTACAATAAAGCAATGAAGAAAACGAACATAAACAAGAAATGGAAATCACCAAGCAATGAATTAATATTGAACCAGAGCTACTCAGAGTACTATTCAGGCCTTTCTTGAAAATTTAATGTTTCTGACCACTGGTCAATAGGGTCCAGGATTTTGAATAACTTTTCTCATAATGATGAAGTTTGGGGATGTATGCAACCATGCTCATTTGTCCTTTTCATATAATCCATAGTACACACTCACAATTTGGTTCTATGGGAGATGGTAGGACTGGAATTAGAAACTTCTGGTCAATTAGCCCTAATATTTTAGATTCATTAGCCCCAGTCAGGCTGTGCTTTGACACTCACATGATGCAAGGTGAAAACATGTTAGTCATCCCCAAGGTCATATGTCTGGATGTACAAATAGACCCAGAAAGGAGAGAAGTTGGAATGCCATAGAATTGTCCTCATTTTAGCTGGAGATTAGTCCTCCCACCAGAAATTACTCACTAATTGCATTTAAAAGTATATAAAGCAACAATAAAATTAGATGTCAATAGAAAAAGAATTCTGAGAAAAGTAAAAGCTCAAGGAAGAAATTAAAGGGTGAGGTTCACACAAATAGTTTGACATTTGTTTTATGGAAGCCATGACCTTAAAATGACGTGATCTCAACTGTGTGTAAGATTTTAAATAATTAATTCATGATGTTTCTTGAAAGGTAGAAAGGAGAGCAATGTTACTGCATAGAGCTATAAAGAACAAAAAAAATAGGACATTTGAACTACTTCAATTCACTTTTATAGGAGAAAAGTGGATCATAAAGGAGAGAAACATAGTCTAGCTTCATATGAACTCATTTGATAAAGTCAACTGCTGAGTCAACTGTCTTTTTTTACAGTAATCCTTGCAAAGTCATGAATAATAATGGAAACCCTTCAGTTCCTACCACATCATATGGTGAATAGGCTAAAGATGTCCACAAGATTTAGTGTGACGAGTAGAAGAGAATAAGGATTCATTCCCCTCTGAATTAAAGCAGAGAGAAACTCTCAATGCTTTTGTCAACCTGACAGTGTAGAGCAGGTGCTTCTTTGCACAGGCCTAAGACTAGGAGAGTTTTAAAAAAAGATGCTGCAGCACTCCTTTCAACCTTGTAGGTTTTAAACTCCTGGACAATTAACATTCTCTGTCTCATTGGGTTTCTATCTCATCCTCTATATCTGTATGCTCATGCTCCAGCTCAGCCTGGCTTCAGATTAACAATTTACAGTCTCATTTTTTAATTCAATAGCTTCTATTTAGCTTCTTGGTCCACCCACCTTCTTAAACTCTTCTCACTAAAGTCTAGAGAACCATGAACCATGCCTGTTTCGAATATTGGAAACAGACTCCTGATGTCCCTATCCCTGACTTCAGTACCCTAGTTATCAATTTGTTTAAAAGGGAAGACTGTATACATTCCAGAACCCAATTTTAAAACCAAATCCAATTCTCCTCCACACAGTGTGATCCCTGGAGACTCCACTGGTGTATATCTCTTTTGTGTTGTGTGTGCATACTTTCTAGCCGGCATCTTGCCTGTTTGCTCTTGCCATGCACCTCTATAGACTCCAGGAAAGAATTAAATTCAGGAAGTTGAGAAGAGGCCACGAAATATAGTGTTTAAAAAAATCAACTGGTCAAGTTAGTTGAGGTGGTGCATACCTGTAATCCCAGTACTTGGGAGGCTGAGACAGGAGGATTGCAAATCAGAGGCCAGTGCAACCAGTGAACCCCTGTTTCAAAATAAAAATAAAAATTAAGGGGTCTGGGATTATAGCTTGAAGGTAGAATATCCCTGAGTTCAATTGCCAGTACAAAATAAAGCCAAAAAAAACAAACAAAATACACTGGGCAAGGGGTTGGCAGACCTGGGTTCCAAACTCACAGATGTCACTGTCTAGATGTGTGACTTTGAGAAGACACTCCTTTAGGTCAGGGGCTTCTCTTGCAAAATCAGCAGGTCAGAATTAGCCCCATGAACCTTTATGTAAGTCAGAGAATACAGTGTTTTGTTGTGTTTGAGGAATCGAAGCATCTGGTGTTCCTCAGCTTCAGAGGGATAGCTGGAAAGTGGAAGGACCTCAGCCCAATTCTCAGTAGCAAATCTCTGCCTCTTCTGTAATTTTTCCTCTGATTTGCTCCCACCACAAAACTAAAGACAAACAAAATATCAGCAGTGCCATCTTACTTCTATGAAAAATAACCCTTCAGGAGACTTTCTGTTCATGAGTTCAGATTTACTACACTGCAAACCAGTGGGAACTTGCTGCATTTGTTTAAACTTTCATCATCGTCATCATGAATACAGCCACAGGTCTCCCAGGGGATTCTAGATGAAAGGCTGAATGGTAACAAAAGTAAACAAAGCAGCATTTCACTTTCTATTCTCCTGACTGCATCACTGATATTTAATGACATAAGAAATACCCAGAAGCCACAGCTGAGTTAAGCATGAGCATAAATAAAATGACAATCCACAAAGCGAGAATGTGCATATCCTAAATTCTGAAATCAGGTTCCTTTCTCTCAGGGCACCCTTCTCGTTGATGTTGTAGTTCTTCTGCCCTTATGAAATTTGCCTTACCAGAGAACCTCTCTAAAATTGAGGCTATATCTTAGATAGAAAGGATTTGTTGCCAAGTATGTCTAATGCTCACCCTCTTATGCTTTTTCTATTCCCTTGGTCCTGACATGAGCTCTTGCCTCTTCTGCCTCAGAGATAGAGCATCTGCATGGCCTCGTATGTCCCAAGGTAGGAGAAATAGTTAATGAATACAGCATTCCTAATCTTTGGAATACTTTTAGTAATCAATTTCATTTTGGTATATGTAGCTTGTTTGTAAACTGACTACAGAACTGACCGGGTCTAACTCTTCTAACTATGATGAACAGCTTTTTTTGTCACAGATACAGCCAGGGGTTGCTAAGGCCTGGGCAAGATGGTCAGAGTTGTAGCAAATTGGTGTATCAAAATTGCAGAAGCAACACACAGGCAGAAGGTCAGATGAGACATGAATTGTGTAGGTCATGAAGATACAGGTAAACATTGTTATGAAGAGTTGGATCAAAGTGGTAGCCCCTATTTTTAATGAGTATGCCTCTAGCATATAAAAGAGGAGATAAGGATCAAAAGATGGTACTGCTACCCACAAGTCTAGTGCTGATTAACTCCATGACTTTAGGAGAAAGATTGCTTTTTAAATCTGCATCCTCATCCAAAACTCATTAATTCACTTATCCAACAAGGAAGTTTAATTTTATTTTAGTATTTTTAAATTTCTTTTAGAACTTTACTGGTGCAATGTAAATATACCTCATAGTGAGATTTATTTTAGTTTTCTAGAATGAGTAGTTGAAATTTGCAGGTAAAGGGAAAAACAATAGAAGAAAAGTCTGGAAATCTAAAAACACTCTGCAATCTTAAATAAGAGCAAATCCTCCAATATCACCAGATTGCATGGGTGGAAGAGTGGAGCAGATGAAGTGGGAAGATTTGCTGACACTGGCTGTGAAGAATCTCTCATGTCATACTGGGGCATCAGAAGCATCCAGAACAGCAATGGAGTCACAGTGATTGCTTCTAGGTAAGGAAATGGCAAGATAAGGGGCATGGCTTGTTTTATCACTTGGAACATGAATAATGCTATCCTCTTTTTAACATTACAATTAATTAGATAAGCTTCTATTGTTTAGACTCTCAGGGCTCCAGATCCTGTCTCTAGACCTCTACCCTCCTGTCTCCATAGTGTAAGATTTCTGGGGTGCAGCTCAGTTCAAAGAGAAAAATCATACACCTAAATCAAAGACCACAGGCCAAGACAAAGAGTGAGATAACATGTTCTCTGTTGTCTATGCTTCTGTCATTGATGCTGAAAAGTGGCTTCTCTAAATCTAATATTTTTCTGCACACTGCTGCAAGACCACACTAATTAAGCTACATTTTTTTTAGTAATGAGGATAGAGAAACCAGAGCTTTCTATCCAAACTTAGGTTTAGAGAGGAAGCTCTGTACTACCATTAGTCTGAGCTTTCAAAATTCATTCGTTTTATTCATTTCCACAATCACTTCCCTCAGATATTTCTTTAAAAAAATACTTGTATCAAAGCAATTTGTGTTTCTACACACATTCCTTTTGATCTCTGTCATCTGACTCTAAGAGTCCTTTCTTGTTCTTATACCAAGTCCATACACATTTTCTCTTGTAGAATGAATGACACTCTTTGTGAAGAGAAATCATGCTGTTTTACCATTGTGTTTTAGATAGAAGCCTGGTAAAAAATTCTCAAAGCATGAGCTACCTCCACAAAAATTACATGAGGTGCTATTAAAATATTGATTACTTAGATTGCTGGGTCCCCTCCTAGACCTGATCAATGAAAGTGAAGATGAAGTTAGGAATCTGCATTTTCAACACATTCCTTAAATGATTTTCGTATGTCTCCAAGTGTGAGAACCACCAGCAGAGCTGTTGAGTAGAAACAGACAGAAAAGACATGAAAAGTAGGGAGAGTGTGATGGTTTGGATCTGGAAGGGCTCCCCACAACCCATGTGTTAGGCAATGCAACAATATTCAGAGGTGAAATAACTAAATAATGAAGGCTCCAACCTTGTCAGAGGGCAAATCCATTTGACAGATTAATAACTTGAATGGATTCACTAGGTAGTAACTATAAGCAGGTGGGGCTTGGCTGGAGGAGGTAGGTGACTGGAGACATGACCTTGGGGACTATATATGTCCTCTATATATGTCCTATATATGGCCTCTTCACTTTCTCTCTTTGCTTCTCAGCTGCCATGATCTGAGCAGTATTCCTCTGTCACACCCTTTTGCCATGACGTTTCTACCTTAGAGGCAGCCATCCATGGACTGAATCTTGAAACCGTAGACAAAAAAACAAAACACAAACAAAAAAAACTCCTTCCCTCTTCTAGGTCATACTTGTCGGGTATTTTGGTCACAGCCACATAAAGCTGACTAACACAGAGACTAAGAAGTTATTGTAACCAGGAATGCAAGTAATGATGAGAGCTGCTACCTTGATAGAGACTGTGGTGAAAAAAGACAGTGAGCATGCCTGAGGGTCATTTCAGATGTAGATTTCAGATGGGGATCCACCTGCTAATAGAACTCAGATTGATATGAGGTTGAGCTGGCTTATGAGGACATATGGAATCACCAAGCTCTGTGCAGATTCCCTGGCTTCCTTGGCTTATTGACTGGGTACACTGTACTTGTATCAAACTATTTCAGCCTTTTGCAGAAAAGGGTCTTGGAAACAGTTTTGGTAATACTTTTGGCCATGTTCTGGCTACTTCATTTTATTCTCTGCACCTATAAAAGCACAGAATACGCAGAGAAGGCATCAAAATGTCAGACATTGGACTGAAATGGGAAAGTCAACAGAGGGGAGCAAACTATAGTTTACTGGAGATCTGAGCAAGAATGGTGAGATCCTTCCTGTTGCCACAGAGCCCTTGCTAGGTCCTGACTTCATTGTTCTGAAAACTCAGAGCCTCTAAGTATTCTGTACCTTGAATCTGCCTGTATTTTGGAATCTTCATCCCAAAGACACCAGAACACATTCACAGGATAACAGAAGTTGAGGATGTGGGAGAACAAAGAACCAATAGCCATGTATTAGGGCAGTAATCACAAATCTGCTTCAAGGAACACTACATTTCAGAAGTCTAATGGATTTGTCTCCATAGCAAATACAATAAAATAAATTGCCTAAATATGTTTAGAAAATATGAGCTGAAACAATGTTAACTGATTTTCTTTACGGCATGACTCCCTGGAGTCTCTAATAGAATAATGCACATGGAAGCTGCAGTGTACTGCTTAAGAACACAAACTCTGGAGCAGAAATGCTGGAGTTCATTTTCTAGCTTGGTCACTTACAAGGGAGGGAATCCTCTTTACTCTTGTGTTTTCTAGTCTGCAAAAGGCACGTAATAATCATGCCTGCCTCTTAGAGTCTCCATAAGAATTACATGAGGTAGTGATTGGGAAGGTTTAGGGTAGTAGTACTTAGCATCTGGTAAGTACACAACAAAGCAAGCTTAAAAACAACAGAACAAAAATATGAATCCATTTTAAAAAGATGGTAATTGGAGAGTGAGCCAAGATGGCGTCTGAGTGAAACGCCTCTCCTTAGATGGTGAGAGCTCGAATCAAATCTGCCATAAAAAGAGCTTCTCAACAGAAGAAAAAAAAAGCAAAATTTGAACTACAACCAAAGAGACTGGGTCTTTAGAGAGCCGACCAGGGAGAGCAAACAAGCCCGACCGCACGGCAGCTCGGCGCTGGGCTGTGAACTGCGGCAGCCAGCCAGATGCCGGGGTCTGCTAACACCGCTGCGGATCCAGTGACAAGACGTGGAGTAAGTGACTCCAGAACTCCACACCCTCCCCAGGCAGTGTATCCTGCACCTTCCACAGCGACCAGAATGTGTGGGACGACCAGATGACCAGCGTAAGCCCCTGCAGGGCCACCCCTGCTCACCTCTCTCGCCAGAGCCAGAACAGCGAGCGGCTGCACTGCAGAGCTTGAATCAAAACTGCCACAAACATGCTTCTTGACAGGAGGAAAGAGGAACAAAGCGGCAGAAAAGAAAACAAGGCAACGAGAGCAGCTGAACAGAACCCAGGAAGAATAATGGAGCCGGGCCGCGCAGCGAACCACGGCCACCATTTTGTGAGCCACCATTTTCCCAGCCAGGATTCTGCTAGCTACTCTGACCATCGTTTTCCTCATGTGCCCCCAGTGACCAGAGGTGGAGTAAGCACTCCAGAACTACACACCATAATCAGGTGGCATTTACCCGCAAGAACAACAGCGAACAAGAACACCTGGGACAACCATCTTAAGCCTGCGCCGAGGTCACCCAGCTCAGCCCTCCCACTGGAGCCAGAGCAGCAGAAATCTGTAAGTTGGATTGCACCCCGAGGTGCGAGGGCCCCTATACAAAGGACAGACTCAGTCACCTGCCATTCTAGCGATTAGATAGGAACAGAAGTGTGGGAAGAACCCAGTGTACAGAGGGCATTTGAAAATGCCAGGCATTTAGACTGCACTCCCGCCACCAGCAAAGGCGGGGTGAGAGACGCGGACAGGCACTGTGGAGAGCTCAGAGACACAAGCTTGCAGCAGGAGAGGAATCAGCGGGACACCCTGCCTGCACTGACAGAGCAAATAGAAATGCCAGAGACACACTTGAAAATGTACACTCTGTACTTACTAACTAGCAGGGCTTTTGTTTTTGTTTCTTGTTGTTTTTTGGTTTTGGGGGGTTTTTTTGTTGTTGTTGTTTTTCGGGGTTTTTTTGTGTGTTATATTTTATCTGTTTTTACTCTGTTTTTGTTTTGTATTGCCTTGATTTACTTATGTTTGGATGATTGGTTGCTTTGTTATTTCTTGCTTAGGTTGTTGAATCCCCTCCTTATCCCTTTTACAAGCTTCCCTCCCTCTCTCCCATCTATATTCCTCTCCTCAACACTTTTCCTCCTCTCTTTTCTTTTTCCTTTTTTTCCTGTCTCACATCAAGACCATTTCATACTACCACACTCAAAACTCTATAATGACTACCAGAATCCCCTGACATATCTACCATCTCTAAACTTTACAATATGTCACCTCAACTCACTCAACCTCCTATTCCACTGAACCATACCCTCTACTTTACTCTATACTTGAATTCATCACTGTGATTTCTCACCCAACCTTCACCACTGAACACAATCTGTCCCTGTATACACCAGCAGATGCCTGTAAACTCCCACTGCAGAGATTGGATGAGAAAACCTGCAAGAGCAGCAAAGATATAAATTTAAGAACATGGGAACCATGGGAAGGAAAAATAGCAAAGAAACAATGAGCCACCACAACCCGTCAATAACACATCTCACCAACGCAGAATGGCAGAGATTACCAGACGAACAATTCAGATCTTTAATACTAGAAACAATACAGGATTTTCGGAAAGAATGTAGGGAGAGTTGGAAAGAAATAAAGGAACAAATAAACAAAGAATGTGATGACCTGAAAAGGAACCAAAGAGAAGCACCGAAGGAAGTGAAAGATGAAATAACTGAAATGAAGGCATCAATACAAACTATAAACAGTAGATTAGATGACATGGAAAAGAGAATATCACTCTTAGAAGATGACCATTCCAATAATGAATCCATAGTCATAATTTAGAAAAAAAAATTTGACAATATTAATTGGACATTGAAGAGATCTGGGCCAATTTTAAAAGAGCTACCCTAAAAATAATAGGCATAGTAGAGGGATTAGAAGTTGAAACTTATGGAATAAATAATCTATTCAAAGAAGTAATATCAGAGAATTTTCCAAACATAGAAAGAGAAGTTGACACGCAAGTACAGGAAACATACAGAACTCCCTCAAGACAAGACCAAAGAAGAGGTTCACCACGCCACATAATAATCAAGTTGACTAATGTAGAGGCTAAGGAAATAATTCTTTTTTTTTTAAATCCTTTTTTTTTTTTTTGCGGTACTGGGGATTGAACTCAGGGGCATTCTACCTCCGAGCTACACCCCAGCCCTATTTTTTTATTCTTTTATTTTGAAACCAGGTCTCACTAAGTTGTGGAGTGCCTCACTAAGTAGCTGAGGCTGGCTGCGAACCCAGATCCTCCGGTTTTAGCCTCCCGAATGCTGGGATTACAAGCGTGTGCCACCACGCCTGGCCCTAAGGAAAGAATTCTAAAGGCAACAAAAGTAAAAGGCCAAGTGACATTTAGAGGCAAACCAATTAGAATCACTCCAAACCTCCCAAATCAAGTCACAAAAGCCAGGAGGGGCTGGCGTAACATATTCCAAACTCTGAAAGAAAATAACTTGAAGCCAAGATTCTCATACTCAGCAAAACTCTCTCTCAAAATTGACAGGGATATAAAATCTTCCATGACAAACAGAAACTGAAAGAATTTATGTCTTCCAAACCAGCACCGGAGAAAATACTCAAAGAGATTAACTACAAAGAAGAACTAACAAGTAAACATCAGAACCAGAGAAACAATAATTTCCAGGAAGCAAACAACTAAGCAAAGAAGAATAAACATCACCAAATACAGAAGTCAAAACTCAAAATGTTAGGAATTAAAAATCATCTCTCAATAATCATACTGAATATAAATGGTCTCAACCCCCCAATAAAAAGGCACAAGGTGGCAAAATGGATCAAAACCCAGAATACATCTATATGCTGCCTGCAAGAAACACACCTTACAAGCAAAGATTCCCACAAAGTAAAGGTGAAGGGCTGGAGTAAGGTAATCCATGCCAATGGAACCCGAAGACAAGGATGAGTAGCAAACATGATATCAGATAAATTAGACTTCAAGCTTAAACTTATCAGAAGAGACAAAGCAGGTAATTTTTTACTAGTAAAAAGAACAATACAGCAAGAGGAAATAATTATTAATATTTATGCCCCAAACATAGGTGCAGTCACTTTCATAAAATAAACTCTGCATGATATAAAGTCACACATAGATCCCAACAGACTAATGCTGACTGATCTTCTAAACAAAAGGTCAGTAGAGACCTAAAGAATACCATAAACCAAATGGACCTATTAGACACATATAGACTCTTTCACCCAACTACAGCTGAATTCACATTTTTCTCAGGTGCATATGGATCCTTCTCCAAAATAGACCACATTCTGGGCCACAAAGTGAGCACTGGAAAATTAAAAAAATGTAACATGATTCCCTGCATCTTTTCAGACCACAATGGAGTGAAACTAGAAATCAACTCTAAGAAGACCCAGAGTAACCATGTAAGGACATAGAGACTGAACACCACACTGCTGAATGAGGATTGGGTCATAGAAGAAATAAGGGGAGAAATTTAAAAATTCCTAGAAACCAATGAAAACAGAGATACAACATATCAAAACCTCTGGGACACTTCGAAGGCAGTACTAAGAGGAAAATTTATAGCACTGCGTGCCCACATAAGAAGAACAGAAAATCACCAAATAAATAACCTAATGACACAGCTCAAAGTCCTTGAAAAACAAGAACAGTCCAACCTCAAAGCTAGTAGAAGACAGGAAATTATGAAAATCAGGGCAGAAATTAATGAAGTAGAGAATAAAAAGTTCATACAGAAAATCAACAAAACCAAACGCTGGTTTCTTGAAAAAATAAGATAGATAAACCATTGGCCAACCTAACCAAAAGAAAGAGAGAATCAACTCAAATTACCAAAATAAGAGATGAATAAGGGGATATTACCACCGACAGTATGGAAATACAGAGGATCATCAGAAATTATTTCAAAAAACTATACTCCAACAAAATGGAAAATCTAGAAGAAATTGACAAATTTCTAGACACATATATCACATCTAGACACAAATTTCTAGACCTTCCTAAATTGAGTCAAGAAGATACAGTAAACTTAAACTGACCAATCAAAGAGATGGAAACAGCAATAAAGAGTTTACCATCAAACAAAAGACTCATGATCATAATCATCATCATTAAAAAATATTTTTCTTGCCTTTAAATTTTTTTTTTACTGGGGATTGAACCCAGGATGATTTTATCTCTGAGATATACCCTCAGATATTTTTATATTTTATTCTGAAACAGGATCTATACAAATTTCTGAGGGCCTCACTAAGTTGCTAAGGATGGCCTCAAACCTATGATCCTTCTGTCACAGCCCCTCAAGTGCTGAGATTACAAATGTGTGCCAGTGCCCCCAGCTATGTATCTCTTCAAAAGAACTTATTTCGGATTTCTAAGGAATGATGGTTTGAGCAGGATCAAGATATAGATAATTTAAAGTTTTCCTCTATATCAAGAACACAAGAATAGGAATACTATCTATTCCTCTAGCGATTTCTAGCACTGGACATAATGCCCTCCCTGTTCTAAGCACTCATAAAAGGGGCATTCCATTTCTGAGCTACACTACTAGCCGTATTTTATTCTTTATTTTGAAATAGGGTCTCAATAAATTTCTGAGGATCTTGCTAAGTTGTTGAGGCTGGCCTCAAACCTGTGACCCTCCTGTTTTAGCCTCTCAAGTACTATGATTTCAAGTATGAATCACCTTGCCCTGCTTTATCTGCTTTTCACAGAAGATTTGAAGGCAAGTAGTCATTTTTTTTCCTAAAGATCAATGTATGTAGATTAGAAATTACTTAGAGAATTTTAGTTGAAAAGTTGGCAGAAAGAATATGAAAATCCTTATGAACACCCAGGTATGAGTTGGAAATTATGCTTTTAGAACAGAAGCGAGACCAAGGATGAAAATAAAAGACAGAGACACAGAAAATTTACATTGCCTAGATCTCTTTTTTGTGGAAGGCAACTGAAGGAATCTGTGTTCCTAGCAGAGCCCTCATAGAAGATAAATGACAGCCAAGATGATAGTGATGATGATAGTAATGGTGGATCTAATGAGGAAATGTAACAATTAGTGAGCCTCCAATATAGAGCAGAAACTGGATTTGTTTTTTCATTTAATTCTCACAAAAATGTCTAGGAAATAGATATCAAATGAGAATGTCTAGGTTCCAGCACACAACACTCATTATTTATCCTCTCTTTTTTATTAAAAAATTGGGATAATTTGATCTTTAATAACTTTTGAAGCCAAGAGTGATTATGATAAAAAATGAGTTGACTTTCATGGGGAATTAAAATCTGGTTCAATTATAAAAATTATTTTCCAAACTACAGTTCCTTCATACCCCAGAAAACATTACTGAAAGACAGATACACACACACACACACACACACACACACACACACACACACACACACCTCTTGTAGACAGTGAGCATCATTATTAAAGTCCATGGGAAGAAATCAGTATCACCTGTGATAAGTCAATGAATTCATTTCTAGTTGCTGGCTTTTGGGTGTTCTCAAAGTAAGGCTGTGCAGCTCCACCAAGCATGCAGGCCATTGACTCGATATCATGTGTAACTTCGTGGTCAACTGGAACACTTGAATGGGGTTCAAATCCAGATGTCCAGGACTATGGCCAGAATAATTCAGTCCTCATACTGTTTATACCTAGGACAAGGTTAAAACAACTTCTCCCCTCGAGGCCTATAGTCCTCAACCTGTAATAGTTTAGGAAGAGCCATTTCAGTCTATTTTAATGGTCAACCTCTCAATATAATTGTTGCAGTCTAAATTTTTTAAACATACTCAGCTATCTTCTAGGACACTTGCTGTTCAAATGGAGCAGTGCCTGAAAATCCATCCACTTTGCTTCTCAATAATACAGATCTTTCAGATGAGCCATTTTGGAAACTTTTCTTAATTTTCTCACTTACTGCTTTTGAAGAATATAGAACAAATCTGTGCTCAGCTTCTGCCAATCCAATGCACAGGGGACTTTCAGTATTCACTGGGAATCATTACTTTGTTTTGGTTTGCTTGAGTTCAGAACCCTTGAGATGGCCCTTGAGTTTCAGGTTCATTTAGGCTGCTGAGTTGAGCCTGGTTTCCATCTGCAACCATAAAATTGCTTTGAATTTCTCCAAACTCAGCCCAGGTTTGCTGAAAACTCATCTAAGCATTGGCTAGGGTTCACTGGGAGGTTTGCAGATCTATCTGATTACTTAGCTGTTCAGATCCTAATTTCTAAATTGCCAGGTGAGAACTTCACCTGGTTGGAGATTCTCATATCTGAAGGTACTTGCTTGCTACCCATGCGCAAGTCTAAAAGCCCTATTCTTTTCTTTCCATTTCCTTCTTTTCTTTATTATTTAGAATTATTTAGAATGAAAGTATTTGAAAGGAGACCATACATACCTAAATCTCAAAATATTTCTTGAATTTATCGCTAATTGAAGAATAAAACATTCTTCCATATCAAACTCTTCTTGCACAGAATACCTACCTGTCTTCTCTGTCAGGGTCTCCTTTTTTCACAGGAAGTTACTGAGATATTTTCCCTTTGACTCTGATGTAGATTAAGATCTAGCAAATGTGAATGAGCCTGAAAATGTTCTGATTTCAAAATTAACTGAGACTGAGCAGTGTGTAGTGGCAGCAGGCCATGCAGAAGCATGCGTGTATGGGTTCGAGCAGATGTGTACTGCATTATGACTGAAGGCAGAAAGGGAAGAAGAATAGAACACCCTTCTGACAAAGGTTTGGGGCAGTTACTAGTGAAGTATAATGTCATAGATGTATAAGGAATTCAGTTCTAGAATTCCAGGAGATTTCATACAATTTAAAATTTTGCCTTTTAAAATAAAATTATGAGTAGTAGTTAATTTGATTTTGCTTCTTCTTCCTTCCTCCATGAGGCCCTGTTAATCATAGCTTACACTCAGATACTTTGGGATGATTTGTATCCAGTAGGGACACTTTGCCATCATTATTTTAAAACCCATCTTTCAGCCGGGTGTGGTGGCGCACGCTTGTAATCCCAGCATTCGGGAGGCTGAGACCAGAGGATCCGGGTTCGAGGCCAGCCTCAGCTACCTAGTGAGGCACTCCGCAACTTAGTGAGACTCGGTTTCAAAATAAAGAAAAAAAAATAGGGCTGGGGGTATAGCTCGGAGGTAGAATGCCCCTGAGTTCAATCCCCAGTACCGCCAAAAAAAAAAATAAATAAATAAAACCCATCTTTCACTTGTGATAACTTTCGGTTCTAGCGTTCCTGATCAGTTTCTGCGTATCTGTGTCTAGAGCTAGGTGTATGCCTAAAATTAATCATTAAAATTAGATTGACATTTGGGAGGCTGAGACCGGAGGATCCGGGTTCGCGACCAACCTCAGCTACCTAGTGAGGCACTCCGCAACTTAGCGAGACCCGGTTTCAAAATAAAGAATAAAAAATAGGGCTGGGGGTATAGCTCGGAGGTAGAATGCCCCTGGGTTCAATCCCCAGTACCGAAAAAAAAAAAAAAAAATTAGATTGAAATCCCAGCATTTGGGAGGCTGAGACTGGAGGATTCAGGTTTGAGGCCAGCCTCAGCTATCTAGTGAGGCACTCTGCAACTTAGTGAGACCCAGTTTCAAAATAAAGGATACAAAACAGGGCTTGGGGTATATATAGCTCAAAGGTAGTTCAATCCCCAGTACCACACACACACACACACGCAAAAATAGCTTTAAATGATTATGGTAAACATCTGAAAACAAGTCAGTTTTGAGGATACCAAAATCTATTTTATTTGGTAGCTAAAAATTTCAACATAGGTGTCACTGCTAAAAATGTCGTAGTCAAATATTGTAATTTCATTAAAAAATGAGAAAGTTGGATAAAAATAAAATCAGGAAGCAAGTCAGTGAACTATGTGAGTAAGAGATTATTGTTTTTAATTTTCTTGGGGCATAGAAACTATTTGCTCGGTGTGCTAATTGAGACAAATCAGTACATATACACATTGTGTACTAGGTTCATCCTGATACTCAAATATGATTAAAAACACCCTTTGAAGATTTCATGATTTTGTTAACTTTTGTCTTCTTCATGAAACATAGAAATGCTTAATATATTATGTATATACTAGACACAGAATTAAGAGAGAATTAAAGGAGGGAAGAGGGGAGGAAAAGGAGAAGTACCAAGAATGGAACAGACCAAATAATGGTATGTGCATATATGAAGATATCAAAATGAATCTAAAAGATTAGTAATTTGAATAGATTTACTAGGTCATAATTTAGGCAGCGGAAAGAGGTAGGTCACTGTGGTTGCGGCTTTATTTATCTCTCCTCACTTCCTGTGTCTCTTTCTGTTTTCCAGATGGCTGACTGTGGACTGAACCTCTGAAACAAGAAGCCAAATAAAGCTTTCCTCCTCTATGCTGTTCACGTCAGGTATTTTGGTCATGGCAATGAAAAGAAGTCTAAAACAGTGATGGTATTTAAAGATGGTTTTTTTTACAGAGGGAAGACAGCTAATGAGCAGTCATGAGGGTAGACCTCTAATCGAATATGACTGGCATCTTTATGGGAAGAGGAAATTCAGACAGACATTCAAAGAAGGAAGACAGTAATCTACTAGCCAAGGAGACAGGCATGGAATAGGTCCTCCTCCCAGCCCTCAGATGCAACCAACCCTACTGACACCTCAACTCAGACTTGTAGCCTCCATACTGTGAGAAAATAAAATTATGCTATTCATTCCATTTCTTCTATGGTACTTATTGCTACAGCCCTAGATAACTAACAGTCATTCAATGAAAATGACAATGAACAATCAACTACATGGATGATGTGCTATTCTAAGTTGTAAAGGGAGTACGAAGAATGCTCCAGGAGACAGCAACACTCACTACAAAGATATGGAAATGAAGTGGCTAGGGGAAGATGCCGTGGTGGAGAGTGGAAAGGAAGGAATATTTCTGTTTGAACATAGATTACAACCCACAGCACACCAGCCAGGAAGTCCCGAGAAAGTCCCAGGAATAGCTGTGAGTACACAGACTAAGATAGCTCTTAGTCTCCTCTCCCACAGAAGTATACAAATCCCTGTTAAAAAAACCTAGCTCTTCTGTTTCCTTGGCAAGGGAAGAAGACCTGGGGCTGGGCAGGGAAGTGTTTATATATATTCACCCTTGAAGACTTAAAAAATGGGAGCATCTTCCAATATACTGGGTATTTTAGACAACCTTGAGGACTCTCCATCTCTTTTGATGTACTGGGTATGTCTGAGAGGTACTTTCCTTTTTCAATAATAAGTTGGTTATATTTCCCTGTGATCCCAAAGCTGATCCTCCACGTGCTGTTGTGGTTACCCCCAAAGGCCATTACAACAAGGAAGGGAGGTGTCACCTTTAACCCCTGCATGGTTTCGATACCCTACCAACAAGTCTAATAATCGTAGAAATGTAGTCTGGACCTATCTCTGGGACTACTACCATTCTTAGAGAATTTTCCTTGTAACTCTCTAGGGAAGTTATTTTTAAGTCAGTCTCTCTCTCTCTCTCTCTCTCTCTCTCTCTCTCTCTCTCTCTCTCTCTCCCTCTCCTTTTATAGGTGCATTGTAGACTCACAGTTCAGAGAAGTGCACACAGCTTTTCATGAGCTTTCCCCCAGTTCCCCACCCTCTACACTCCTTCCCCTTCCTCGCACATGAATTTGAGATTAGCATGGCCAATCTCTTTTTGGAGGCAAAAATCAAAATCATATTTTAAGTAAAGATCAGAGTCTGGAGTTAAAATTCAGTTCAGGACTCTGCATTTTCAACTTCTGTCCTGCCTTCATTCCCTGTAAGGATTGAAAGTAAGTGTAAATCTGTTCATTTAAATGATTGTAAGGGTTTTTTT